>VWYH01009356.1:511969-542832 GCA_013399365.1 Pampusana beccarii
TATATATATATATATATAAAATATATTATTGTTAAGACTCAAAAGGAGGGTGCTTTCATATGGTGACTTTCTCCTCTGTAATTAATTCAGCCCCGCTCAATGGAACATTGGCCACCTGGGGTTTCATGTTCAGCAGAAAGAAGGGGGTCCCAGACCCGTGTGCTCCTCAGCCCCCCCCAAACACTGATCTGCTCTGGTTTTGCCACTGGCTTTTCTCCCTACCGCTGCTTGCTTTTCTATGGAGAAGTCCCTGAAAGCAGAGGCTCCTGTTGCAATGTTTTCAGGCATCCCCTGCCGGCAGGAGGCTTTACATTTTTGTCTGAGGTTTCATGGTGCAAGTGGCTGACCCCTTTTAGCCAGGAAATTGTGGATGTTGTAGAAACAACCTGTAAGATGCTATTTTTTCCAGCTGCTCTCTGCAACACAGCAGCCCCAGGAAAAGTGCCAGCTCCCTGTGCTGGAGCAGGTGGGAGATTGGACTCAACCTTGATGCCAACCCAAGGTCATCTCAAAAGAGCATTAAAAAGCATTTGCTTTACAGTTTGGGGAGTTCTTGTTGAGGGAAGATTTTGCTGCATGTTGAGTAGTACAAATCCTGGCAATGCAAATGTGATTTGTGCTTCATCTGAGCCCACCATTGTGAATTCGACTTAAGAATTATGTACCCTGCTTAGCTAAATATTGAGCAGGCAGAGCTCTTGACACACTGCTTTTGAGTAAGCCTTGAATTTAGGCGGACATATTTTTTCCTGTTTTAATGTGCCAAATTAAAACAAGGAAGTTGAACTGTAAATAGACATTTTCACATTTGTGAAGGTCTGCTGTAATCCCATGGATGCTCTGGGAAGCAGAGCCATGAAAGCGGTACTCTCTTGTCTACCCACTTGTGATGTGGGGGTTGCAAGAGCTGCAGAGGAAAAGTGATCTGTCATAGTAAGGGCTGTGCTTGAACCTGTTTCAAAGGGAGTGTTTAAGTTTTCATAGTAAAATTTGGTAGTTTTTCCTTTTTCCTGAAGGCTCTAGTTAGACCCTAATGTTATCTGAGTAGAAAGTGCTTGAGTTTTTCCTGCCTTAATGTAGGAAAAAGTAAGTGCACTGAAACTAGTAACCTATAATGAGGTTTAGTTGTTTTTTTTTTTTCATCTGCGAGATGGAGAACTGCATATTTTTTTATGATAAATTACTTTGTTTTGCATATCTCTTTCTGTCAGTCTGCCTATCAAAATGTGTCATTGGGGAATTTAACTGTACCCAGCATTAACTGGTAGCAGCAAAACCGTGATTTATGTATTTACTTATGTGCATGCAGAAACCCTGAGAAGAGGGAGAAAAATTGATGGAAAACACCCACTCAAAGACCAATAACCGTCTGTTCTCTCTCTCTTTCCACTCGCTTTCTTCCTTACAGCAACCACTTGAAAGGAAAGACAGCCAAAACAGTTCTCAGCACAGCGTCTCCAGCCACCGCAGCGGCCACACCGCGTCCCCCATCCACAGCACGCAGGGGCTGCCGGACTGCGCCGCCGCCGAGGCACCGGCCGCCGATCAACCCGACGCTTCTGGGCAGAAAAAGCCAGATCCGTTCAAAATCTGGGCCCAGTCCAGGAGCATGTATGAAAGCCGACGTGAGTATGAAGCAGGTGTGGTTGCTAAGGCTACGGCTCTGGCAGCTGCTCTGTGTACGTTTTCTTTGCGAAGAACTGAATCTTGTAGATTTCTATGGGAAATGTAAGGCTTCAGCTGGTTCATTTGGTATCTGTCAGTGATGTCTGCTTGATAGGGGTGCAGTTTCCTCTCTGATGAGGAATGGATTTAGATCATCTCTAGGAAAGGGCACTTAGACCAAAGCTTAATACGAAAAATCCCTTTAAAATTAAAGACCATCTTTTCCCCTATTTTTTTAATTTTACTTGCAAATTAGGCTAAAGGAGAATTTCCAAGTTTGTTAGCCAGATCCTAAACTCTTTTTTGAGGTTGAGACTCATTGTCTGATATGCATAGGAATTTCAGTAAGGAGGAGAAGTATTTAGTTTGCTGAAATTCATATCAGATGCTTTCCAGTCTCACTCCAGCGAGGAGAAAATCCAGCTGAGCCATTTTAGTTTGACCAGAGTGGACACTGAAACAATACGGATATCAAATGCATATTGAAAGTGGCTCTTATGGTAATTAATAATCTATGTGTCTGGCTAATAGTTCAGCAGGGCTTTGGCTCTGCTCCAAGACTATAAATACGGTTTCAGTCAGTTTCTTCTCTAGAAACAAAGTAAACACACTGGCTTTGCTTTAATTGCACTGCTGAAGATGATTGAATCTGTAAAGGCTTCTTAAAGAAAAGAGAGTATTAGGTTCATTATCAAAAGCAGTAGTGACTTCAGTTACAGAAAAGAGAGCTTCAAAGTCTTGGTGCTGTTAAGAGTATCACCTGGAGTTTGATTTTATTGTGGTAAGTGGAAATTAGTAAAACCAATATGAAATGAACGTTACCCCCAAATGAAAAAGGGTAGGACTGTTTTATTTTCTGACCAAATGAATCACTTTGAGATCTTAAGTCCTAGAAAAATTAAATCGTGAGTCACAGTTTCTTGGCTGAAGATGCATCTCTTTGGATTCAATGTCTCAGCAATGCAGTTTGTATGTGTCTCAGCTTCTGTGCGCTGCTTCTCGTCCCTTGCCAGGGAGCAGGCACAGTGACCCTTCCGGCTCTTGGGCCAGATCCTGCTCATCTATGGAGAAGTGCAGTGACAGAACTGGCACGTGAATCTTGTTGAAATATGAGAAAGCAGCAGAGGGCCAAGGCACAGTGGCTCTTCAAGCCTGCAGCGCTGCAGTCAGAGCTCCTCTTTCTGCTGGGGCAGATATGGTTTAGGCCATCACCGTCCCATGGCACCGACATCACCCTTGCTCAGCTCACACAGTTCCCATAGGCTCTGCTGGCACCGCCTCTGACCCCCTGCAGCTACTTAGCTAATTTCTAATTAACTGTTTAACTCATACTAATTAGTCATTAGTATCGGCTTAGCAGCCTTAACTCCTGCCTGTCTTTCTCGATAAAACCTGAGGCTGAGCCAGAGAAATCCTGAAGTGCATAGGCAGGCAGTTGCTCTTCTGTGTCTACTTGTAACACCATGTGCTAAATCCTCCCTCTTTTTTTGATGGCTGCAGGTATTTATCCTTGTCTGTGATTAGAGTCTTTCCAGAGGCCTTTTCACCATCTCTTGACCTGCTGGTTTCCCACACCCCATCTCTCACTGTGCCACAATCCTTTCTGCTTGGGCCTTTTGCTAGACTGGGCTTTGCCATGCCCCTTCAGCTTCCCCATCTCACCTTTCTGTGGTCTGGCTTCTCTGTAGTGGGGTTGATCCCTTTCTGTTGCTTCAGTCCTTATCTTCTGCCTCTTCTACCAGATGAGACCCACCTGTTTGAACATCAGTTATTTTCTACCAGCTTTTCGCCCCATTGCCATTTCTTTCCTAGGAAGTTGTTTTCTGAGATTTCTTGATTTCATAGATAGAGGGTTTTTGGAGAATGGCAGAAATGTGATGTGGTTATGTCTCTTCGTAAGCATCTGCCACTAGAAATGTCCAAGAGCCTATGAATTTCCAACCCTAAGCTGGAATGAAACACATTCCCTGGGGATTAACCTGCACTCTTACCTTGCGGCATGGCTTTGCTGCACCTAATGAAAAGTGAAGAAAAACAGGAAAGATACAGTCTAAGTGAAAAGGGCAGTTGGAAATGCTCTGTCTCCTGTCACTGTCTGATCTCAAAGTGTGACTGGTGGTTTTAGTGAGAGGTCGGTGGTCAGTTCTTGCTTCTTCCCTCACCAAGCCCTCACCTTTCATCCCTCTCACCAGTCCCATAAATGGAGACTGTGGTTCACAGCTGAAACCTGGTGCCTTTTCTGCCCTGGGAGCTTGGGGTGAGCCACCATGTTTCTTTCCCTATATTTGGTCTGCATGAAAAGTGAGACTTGCATCCCAGTGTTGCCCGGGCACTGGCTGTGTGGCTCTCGGATCACGTGCAGGGAACTCTGCAGACATGGAGCACCACAGAATGTGGGATGGGAGAAACTGTTCTCCAGGCCTCCACTTTTACTGTCCGTCTGCTCCACATGTGCTGTTAGTCCAGTTTAATTCCAGTGCCTTCTTTGTCTGGCAGTGATACAGTCATATCATTGCTTTCTTCTTTGCTTGAGCACCCATTCCCTTTGGCTTTGGGACCGAGGTTCTCAACTCCTCTCCCATGACACCTATAGCTTTGGGTGCTAGGTCGGACTCTCTCTGCATTCTTCTGATGAAGACGTGACCAAAATGAAATGAATATCTGATGTAGAGCAGGAGGATGCCCCCCTACTGCCAATGTTGAGACTGGCTGATGCATCCTCAGATTGGATATTAGGAACAATTTCTTCGCCGGAAGGGTTGTCAGGCATTGGAACAGGCTGCCCAGGGAAGTGGTGGAGTCACCACCCCTGGAGGGGTTTAAAAGACGCATAGATAAGGTTCTTAGGGACATGGTTAGTGCTGGAGTTAGGTTATGGTTGGACTCGATGATCTTAAGGGTCTCTTCCAACCAAAATGATTCTATGATCCTGTAACTGGGGCATTTGGTGAGTCCTAGAGGCTCCCACTGCCTGAGGAGCCCCAGCTCAGCTCTCCCACCTCTCCCTGCTGCCCAGTCCGGAGCTTGCTCTCCATTGATTCATGGCCTTGAATTTTAATAACTCTGAAAAGAATTATAAAATGTTCTTTTGGGAGACAGGGTTTTGAATCCCCAACAAGTGGACTGAAAAACAGCAACAACCCTTTGTGTTGAAGTATGTGATAAGGTTAAAAAAGACAGAATTTTAGAGCATTAAATCATCTTCAGTGTTTTATTTCATCCCATTTGTGAAATTGTTGAGTATAAAGAGAACATAGTGCGATTTTTCAAGTGCAGTTGACACAAAAAGATGAATTCATTAGCTCCAACTCAGACAGATTTTTTTTTAATCTAAAAATAATAATATAAAGAGTTTTCATTCAGTATGTGAATACATCATCTCCGGGATGTTTCTAAGAAGTACTGAATCTATAATGACCACCTACTGCCTTTTACGCTGGGAGTGCATCCCACTGTTATTAACATTAATAATAATAATGTAGACATGGGAAGCACAAGGCAACAATTTAATTTTTCAGGATTGGTAAAATGTATTCTTCCTTTCTTTGAGTACTCTTTGGATCAGTATTTTGTAAAAAAAGACTATATTTGACTTATGTGACTTGTCTCACTGAAGCCATTGGTAGAGCAGAATTTGGTTCAAAAGCACCAAATAACCCATAATTTTGTAAAAGCATGTATTTTTTGGTTTACCCAATGCATCTCAATATCAGGAAATGCTCAGATTCTGTGGAAGAGAGCCACAGACGTTGTCTGTTTAGGGGAAGAATAGAAGAAAAAAAAAAAGGAGAAAAATTAAGCTAGAATTAATAATGCAAAGCAAAGCAATGACTCCGTAACTATGTCTGGACTCCGGTTGAGTGGCAGCAGACGAGAACTGCAACTTTATTCAACAAATATGGGCTAAAGTTCCTCCACATGCAGCTCCGCGGGGTGAGGGGATCAGGCACTGCAAGGTGCTGAGTACTTGGGCTCCACTCCAAGGAAGCTTATTCTCAAGCTGTAAGCCCAAAGAGACTTGGATGCTTTAAGGTAAAGCTGAGCTCAAATGCTCTGCTGCAATCTGGCCCGGAGTTGCAGTTCTTTGCTGGATTACGATTTATGAGAATATCCGGCTTTGTGTTAAGTGAATCTGAAAACAGATCATTTGGTGGCAATAACAAATGTAGTCTTTGCCTGTGTTAAGTTTTAGCTGCCTGAGCTCCTCCTCATGGGTAACTCATTGCTGCTGGTGGGAGTTGTGTACATATGAATCAGAGAGAAGGACAAACCCGTAAGGTTTAAACACTGAAGTGGATCCAAGAATGACATACATGAAAAACACTCAGAGAAACAGTAACTGAATAGTTTATCAGAGAACCGCAATTCTGAAATCTTGCACTGCTTTATTGAAAATATATTTTTATAATATGCTTTTTATTTTTCGATGTATTATTAAACTTCCTTAAAGATTAACGCAATCTGTTGTCAAATTTTTCTCATGTGGCCTGATTGCTTTGCAAAATACCATATCCTACATATGGCCATCTGTCAAAACAGCAGTGACAAAATGAATTAATCTGAATTGCAGATGTGTTAATGAATCCCTTTGAAGGGCTTAAGCATTTAATTAAAAGTAAAGCCGAACACGATAGATAATTTTTAAAGCTTTTAAAATATTCTAAGTTATCGGTAATATTTGAATTTTATTTTCAGGCACATAATTTATTTGGTAGGATTTTGTCTCCCCAAACCTAATTAAAACAATACAAACAAGTCTTGACCCCAGTGTGTAGTGTTCATTCACCAGCAATTACACAGAATTAAAAATATTTGCACAGTGATACCAAACATTAGATACTTTCTCCCTAACATAAAAAAGAAAAATACCCTCAGGAAATTGCAGACACCCTCTGATCAGACTGGCTTTAAATATGATAGTGAATAAAAGCCCCTTGGTGGGGTTATGTCCTTTTATTATATTAATAGGAGACAAACAGTTACAGTCATACACTTGGGCACACAGATGTGTCCATGCCCTTAGTGAATGTCTTGCTAAAAAAGCCCTTGGTCCTTGCAGCACATTGTGTGAGCAGCAGAGGCTGCAGAGATGTTGACGGAGCTGGTCTGTGGGCATCACTTTGTTCATCTGGCACCAGCCTGGCCCATGGCTCACTCCAGAGATCCCTGATCCTCAGTGGCAGAACTTGATCTTCTTGTCGAGAACACACTGAAGCCGTCTTTCAAAAGATTGCCATGCCACCAGAATGTTTAATTGAAGGGAAATACAGAAAAACTGGAATTCTTCTGCAGTAGGATAGTTTAGAAAACAGGGCTTTCCTGCAAAATCTGGAATCTCATGAGATTTATGGATAAATCCCATGACTTTACAACACCGAAACTCTCCATTAGCTTCAATGAGACTATGCATTCTTAATTTCAGACTTGTCCCTATATACTTTGCTGAATCTGGGCCTTAAAACTTTTGTACTTTGCCAAGCTCTGAGTCATTGAAAGTGCTGCTGCCTCCAATGAGCTAGTGACTAAAGCAAACTCACACTGATTATTTTTGAATCCATCTTTTGTTGAAGCTGATACCACACTGAGCAGATTTTTTTTTTATATAACATGTAGGATAATTGTTAAAGTTTGCATAAGAAAGTTTGATTAAAATTACCTCTAAGCACTGTGTTCATTTTCATCACCATGCATTTAGGATTTGTTTTAACATTAGAAAAATATTTCCATTTGGAAAAGTAACCATATCATGATGGTGAAACTTTTCCTGTAGAAAAGTATTTTTAAGGTATTCCCAAAGAGATTACTCCTCTGAGGAGCAAAAAGTGTTCTTCAAATATACCTGCATGCATATGCATAAATGTATAAATTCTCATGTATGTCTGTATTATATATCCACATGTACACAGGCATGTGTAGATAGACATCTAAGGTAGTATATCGTAATCCATAGTAGCTATAACATTAGCAATTATGTGCATGAAAGCCTAACATGATCCATACAGTCAAAATTAACTAAATGAACTAACAAGAAAGCAGATACATTAAGCTTTGCAAAACTGTAAAATTAATATTACAGCTATGTCACCTTCGCCTGCAACTGGACTGAGCAAGGGTGAGAGAGAGAGAGAAATCAATTCCACGAGTTTTGGAGAATGTAAGACTGTGCCGAGAATGTATCTGTGTCTTGTGATGTCTTGTTCTGGTGTCATTGCTGCTCTGTGGCGGGAGGGTCTTCATCACCAGGGGAGTCTGGCAGGGCCGTATGCCGAGGTTTAGCCACCAAGGTGCAAAGTTCCTGCTTTACTCTGTACTGGCTAGTGGCGGATTTCATAGGCGTCGGTGGGGGGTACCATGTCCCATTTTGTTCATGGGTTGTGGATGGGGCTGTCACACTCACCCCTCCTTCCATTCCTCCTCATGGCCCCAGCAGAACTGTTCTTACCACTTTTGCAACACTCTCCAAATGGTCTTGTTTAATTCAGGATGAGCGGACCGGCAAGTTTGACCCAGTTGGGCTGTGTAAACGTTTTTTTCGGAGTCAGACATGCTCGAGATCAGGTCAAGGTACAAAGATGCAATGACTGACTCCTGGAAGCCAGTTTTAACTGGTTTTCAACAAAGTTTCAGCGTCAGCATGCAATTTTCCCTTTAAGTAAGGAAAGTGGCTCCTCTAAAGCTCTACTCAGTAATGGACAACTTGGAGTAATTCTCCAGTATGGAGAGCCTCAGAGGGTCCCATCTCAGCTGTAGGGCAGCACGGAGGTGGAAGAGGTTTTCTGAATCACCGTTCTACAGAGCTGGTGCAAAAAGTGGTAAAAGGAGTTTTGTTCAGTTTGTAACCACACTGTGTAAATGTGCATCGTCTGTATGTTTGTTGTATCTGTGTTGCACGTCTGTGTAATCCTTGCAGTGGAAAGAGAGTTACATGAATGTACTTGCTGCTTTGGGTATAGACTTGTCTTTTTTTGTTGCTTTGGTTTGACACTGCCGTTACACCTCAGTTTGCCGCAATCTTCAGCGGCTGTTAATTGGCTGGCGGGTACCCGAACCAGGAACATACGGCATCGTTCGCTGAGGCTGGAGAGTTGACAAATGGGAAGGTGTTGAGTGATGCTGAGGAAATGGGCCCACGCTGAAGCGCTCTACAGAAGGCACTTTGCCTCTGCCAGATCCAACACGCGCTATTAATTGGTTGAGGCCAGCTTTTGCCAAAAAAAGTCTGCAAAGTGCTGGAGAGATGCTTCCGAATTTGTCTGCTCTTCACATTTCCCCTTGCGGAAGGCAGTGACAAACACCAATTAATTAATTGTTCAAGTTCTGCTGTTGTGCTGCGTGTCTGTACGGTGACGAGCTGCCTTCAGCCAACTCATCTCAACAGATGAACCATCAGGCTTCCAGCCTGGTCATCACCTGATTGTTCTGTAATTTATCTGGGCAAAAATTAGCCGCTAGTTCAGTAAAGTAATGCGCACAGGTCTTAAGCTTAGTTTATAACTGCAAGTAATTAGAAAGTGAAAATATGATATATAAAACCAATGCATTAAACCAGTTTGAATTAAAATGTCAAACCAGATATCTGTGACTTAGCACTTACCTGTTCTTTTAATTTTAGTATTCCTAGATCTTAACCTGTTGAGTCATTGAAGAGAGAGCATCAGAGCTAGCCAAAAGTCTTAACACTAAAAAGCACCAGACGACTAGACCAAAACCTTTGTGCAACAGGCACCGATAGTGTAAAATGTAATTATGGCCCAGTCTGACTCTCACTGATGTCAATGGAAAACCGCTGTTTTGTCTGCTCATAGATACGGAAAACTAGATGATGTTTCATTAAACATGTTGCATCCAGTATCTGAGTATGCACTTATTTAGATTACATTCCTGAATTATATCCTTTGGTTTCTTTACTAAAGATACAGGCAGCTGACTTGTAAAGGAACAGCTTTTTTATCATTAATTATAAATTTTGGGAGGAGGTCATTACAAAATTAGTCAATGTTACAGATACTAACCAATAAATATTAAATGAACCTGAAGTTGTCTTCTGATATGATTTAATGTTAGCAATTAATTTTGCATTTTTAAAAAAGGGATGAAAGCAAGCATGAATAAGTTAATATAAAACATTACTGTTCAACTGCACTTCAAGGTTAGTACTTCAGTGTATGCAATATTCATTGTAAAAGCCTCGCTGGTGTTCCATACTAATGAGTAGGTAAGGTTGGGCTTTTCTGTGTTTCCAGCTGGTTTTGTCTGTTCAGTGGTTCTACAGAGCCCATACACGAGCAAGTGAGAGTCAGGAGAGATGCTTTGCTTTCAGTGGAGCCCTTCTGTTTTACACCAGCCGGGGATCTGTCTCGTAGTTATTTAAAGCAACGTCAGTATACAGATAGCAAACTATGCTTGTGGAAGTTAATTAAACAGTAGAAGTCATAACAAGTGGCTCTTTTGTCTCCCATGAAAGAGGAGACAGCTGTATTGTTTCTGGCAGAGTGATCCTCAGTTGTACACATTTATTTATTGATGATTTAGAAGAGGCTCTTGCACTGGGTAATGATGCTAATATTGACGGAAGGAAATACTATAGTGATAAACAAGTGGCAAGTCACAATTAGACACCTAGAATGTAAAAACCACCATATAATTTTTAGTTGTGATTTAAATAATAATCTTTTAGTATTTAAACCTATAAATGTTCTTAATATGTCTAAAAAAATCAAGACTGCCTCATTTAAAGAATAAAATTATGCAGCAGATCCCTTTACACATATATCAGAGTAGTCCTGATTTGGGTATAAAGGGTGGGGTTTTGACTAAAAATTATATTTTCCTTCTTTCCCTTTAGTTCCAGATTATCAAGAGCAGGATATCTTTCTATGGAGAAAGGAAACCGGTTTTGGATTTAGGATTCTAGGTGGAAATGAGCCTGGAGAACCTGTGAGTACATCTAGAAATGATCTTGTTTTAACATATTCCAGAATCACAGCAGTAGCCTGTACAGATGTGCAGAACTGCACTGTAGTATCTCTGTTAAAATAAATGTTGTGCTATGCATTTACGTCCTGCAACTCCTCCCCACTCTCCCTCAAAAAAAAACCCCAAACAAACAAACGAACAAGCCCACTTCCACAATTGAAATGGATTTGGCTTCCCCTACTATTTCCTGTTTTTTTGATAGCCCAGATGAAAATACATAGGTCTGAAATTGCCTGGACACTGAGGAAAGGTTGTCCTGGTCAGGTTTGCAAGTATTTTGATCTTAAAGTTTCTATTTGCTGAGTTCCTTCCTCGAATATGCTTAACTTTAAATCCAGTGCCTGTGGAAGGTGTCAGGCAAAAAACATACGGTCTTTCCTGTGCTTCACAGGTCAAAGCTACCTAGTGGCAGCACAAATTTCCACGTATCTCCCTGCCAAAATTATTTTGCTCATTTACGGAAAGAGAGGCCATGATATTCTCTCATGTTAGAGTAATTCCACGGAACTCACTGAAGATACGCTAAGACTGAGTTGGTGGACAGGCGAGTGGTACGGAGCTTGTAAACCCCAGAGGCAACTGAAAGGACAACTCAATCTCAGCCTCCTTGACAAGACCCTCAGTGCTTTTAACCATCTTCCTCTCCGGTCACTGTCTGGTTGACCACATTTCCCAAGGCTGACTGTCTTTAAAGTGAATGGGCGGCCTGAAGAAACAAAACGTCAATTTGTTACGATTTCACAATGTGGCTCTGTTCACATGAAGCAACTTTCCTGACCAGCAGACATTTATCAACAACTTCCCTACTGAACTGGGTCTAACTACCAGTGCCCCTTGCTTCCCGCTGGCTGTTGAGCCAGTTCTCATTTACCACTTTTTTTTTTTTTTTCCCCTTTTCTTTCTTTCCTTTCTCCTATTTGTGCTAATTCGTCAGATTTACATCGGTCACATTGTACCGCTGGGTGCTGCTGATGCTGACGGACGCCTGAGATCGGGTGATGAACTGATCTGTGTGGACGGGACGCCTGTTGTCGGGAAATCGCACCAGCTTGTCGTCCAGCTTATGCAACAGGCAGCCAAACAAGGTCATGTCAATCTGACCGTCAGGCGCAAAGTGGTTTACACAGGTAGGCTGCAGTGTCGCTCTGCAGGGGTAGATTTTCTTGCCAGACTCCATCTGTTCAACAAACGATTTAAAGAAAAAGAAGCTTCTCCTCATAATACCGGGAAAACTCAGGGGATGCGGTGTTATACTTCTTTTTTGCCTGTTTTTACTCTTTTCTGTTCTTGATCAAATAAATTTCAAATACTTTGTTTTCAGTCAAGACTCTCTTAATCTCAGTTGGCTTCCCCAGTCTCCATGAAGGTTTCTGACAAAACAAGGAACTGTTCAGTTGCGACATATCGTTTTTAGTTGAACTCACGCAGCAACAGACATTGTGCCTGACTGCCTGTGTTTTCTGTTTAATTCCTCAAATAACTGCAGCCTGATAGCCACCCTTAAACTGGGAGTGAGGGAAAAGATGCTGAAGAGGCCCCAGGAGGTGAAGCAAGGGCAGAGCATAAGTGAGGGCACTGGTGCGCTAATGTCCCAGGCACAGCAGGAGCTTCAACTGCGATTGTAAGATGTAGTCAGCTAACCACAGGATGCAAAACTGTGTCGTTGCTTCTGGTAGCGCAGGGTGTGCATGTTTGTTGTAACCAAGAGGTTTCTGTGTGCCGAGTTATGCTACATGTTGCGCACACCCTGCACAAGTGCGTGGTCTAAATGGAGAAAAAAGGAGATGGCAGAAAGACGGAGAGGCAAAGAGAAGGGAGGCTGCCTGGTGGCACCCAGATTAGTGACACAAAAATGTCCTGTTAGCAAAGAAGATGAAAGCATGAGCATGAGCTTTCTATATGGCATGTGGCCTTATGCTTAATATTAGAGAGTAACAACTCGGTGCCGTCTCTTCTTGTGAGTCCCTTTAGGGAGCTGGAGTGTGGGATTCGGTGCAGCTCACTTATTCAAAAGGAAGAACATTATATAGTTTTTCAAGTTTAGGCATCAGCAGAAAAACAGGCAGTGATGTACTTTAAGATTAAAAAAATGTCAAAATAACAATCAGGTTGAAAGTTAGGTCCACAGTAAAAGGTAGGACTAGAACAGTACCTCTAAAACAGCTCTGTATTTTTATCCAGGGCTGAGCTCCTTCTGCACAATATTAATAGATGTTCACTTCTCATTTCTTTCCTCCTTCTCGTTGTGGATTAAATGAAGGGCTATGTCTCCCTCCAATACCCTCTCTCTCCTTCCTGACAAAGAGCTGCGAGTGTGAGAGGAGCTTTAGGAGATGAGGTTTGGGAGGAAGAGAAAGAGCAGCTGAATTTTTGGTACTGTTTTTGTGTGTAGATTTTCTATCCAGTTTTACAGCCCCCAGGCTGGAAATTACCATAAAAGATTTAGATTCATGAGACATCTCGATAAAAACCCTTGATATTTCATTCAGGGGCTTGTTACTTCAGACTGAGCTATTTCTGAATCATTTCAAATGTGGACACTTACTCTAAGATAAATTATTCAGGATTCCTTATTTCACCTTAGATTTGCAGGCTTTGAATTCCAGCATAACTTTGTAGAGAAGCCTCTTCCTGAATTTTGGTCCCTTATTCCTCCTCTTATCTATATACCAGTACAAAAAGATTGTTCATCTAAGTGGGTACTTCATGTCTTGAGATTCTTTTAGGGGAAAGTTTATACTCCCGTATTCTTAATATGTAGATTACTATATATTTAGTACATACATTGAGTATGTAAGTGCAGGCAGGTACTTCTAAGAATGTTTTAAAGTTATTTTTTCTTTGGATCATGGGTTTACAGATTTAGATTTTGTTTGGCATCCATTTTCTTCATGTTGCTTTTAAGATCTTCAACTTAATTTTACTTCACCGAATTGGAGAAGTGACCTGATTAGCTGAGGCAGCCTTTCAGTGGAGACAAGTGCAATATGCTGCTCTCAACTGCACAAATGGACTGTGGATAACGGGCTGAGCAACAAAAAACCAGGAGCTATTGTGGGCCACAAGTTCTAATCTGAGGTTGGCTCAGGTGAAGAAAAACACTGTGCTGGGATGTCGACAGGGGGAAACTCTCCTGATTTCCCAGCAGATGATGGCTCAGCTGCAATATGGTCCAGCACTTCGAGAAAGACATGTTTGAGTTGGAGAGAGCCCAACTGGAGGGAGTCCAGAGGACCAGTGAGAATAAGGAGAGCTCTAGAAAACATGGTCTGCAAGGAAATATTGAACAAATTGGGATTGTTTAGCCTAAAGCAGAGGAGAGGGAGGAGGTGTTACACTCCCCAAGACTATAAGAGGCTGCTGCAGAGAGGAAGAGAATAATATGTTCTCCATATGCCTGCTAGATAGAACTAGAAATAATACCCTTATGTTGCAGCAGGGAAGATTTAAGTTAGATATTGCAACCAATAGATTGCCTGGGGAGATATTTAACAGCAGATTAGACAAACATCTGTCAAGACTGACAGTAAGAATAGTTGGTCCTGACTTGAGCAGACTGTGGACTAAGTGATTTTTTGAGATTTCTTCAAGCCTTTTGGTAGCTGATTAGATTTTAAACTAATACCACTTCCAGCTTCAGTTGCTGTTAAACACTTGTTTAATGTTAATGTTAATAATGTTTAATGGTTCCTCACCCTGACTGTGCCAGACAGTACCGATGATAGTTGCTAGTTCTTCCATCCAGAAAACCTTGGTTCACAAGGTTTTTTTGCTTTAGTATGAGTAGTTATTACTTAAGATCACAGTAATCGAAGGCAATCAGTGCTACCAAACTGATAGTATTGAGTTTAAAAATGCAGAGGCATTGAGTGATGGGTGTTTGATATTTCTCTCCTCTTGGCTTGTGCACGTATGCACGATTGTGCATATATAAATGAAGCGGGGGTCTGATATCTAAAGGAGACACCTCTGAACCAGTGTAATGCAGGTTTTAAATGCCACAGAGCATCCGAGCACTGCACTGGTTTAACTGTACTGCTGCAGTAGTTCAGCAGCAAAACACTTTGGCTGGATGACCATGCACTGGAGAGGATGAGCATTTATAGTCAGTGCTGTCACCAAACAGAGCTGTTGGTGGTGACATCCAAAAGGAGACAGAGCCTTTGATCATTATGGCCATGATTTATAGATTAAAGTAGGTGAGTTGCCTTTTTTTTTTTAACCTTTTTCTCGGTGGACGGCGTTTTTCAAGCACTAAACGCTGCAGCCTGCTCAGACAGTCTTTTTTTCTTTTTTTTTTTTTTTTTTTTTTTTTCCAGTTCCCAAGGCAGAGAATGAAGTCCCATCCCCAGCCTCTTCCCACCACAGCAGCAACCAGCCGGCCTCGCTGACGGAGGAGAAGCGAACGCCGCAGGGCAGCCAGAACTCCCTCAACACCGTCAGCTCGGGCAGCGGCAGCACCAGCGGCATCGGCAGCGGCGGCGGTGGGGGCAGCGGCGTTGTCAGCGCCGTGGTCCAGCCCTATGACGTGGAAATCCGCCGTGGCGAAAACGAGGGGTTCGGCTTCGTCATCGTCTCGTCGGTGAGCAGGCCGGAGGCGGGGACGACGTTCGGTAAGTCTTGGGGTTTTATCGACGCGCCTCGAGTGAGATGCAGATTTGAGCGCTGCAGTGCAAGGAGGCAAGTGGGGATCTGTTTAATTAAACGTTATGAGCGTGCCCTAATTAATGTAATTAATAGTTTAATCGGAGGCCAAGAGTTGGTAGGTGTTTGCCTCCTGGGTTTTGTTCAGCAGTGAGTCAAGAAAAGCAAGATCAGAAATCCCAACCTGAAGGGGAAAAATGCCACCAATGGCAATTCCTGATGCTCCCTGCGAGCTGGACACCTTTCTGGGGTTTGCTCTCAGAAGAGCAGCCAGGGACCCCCCTGGTGATTCTGTTTGCTAAAGCAGAAATGGAGCAGGTGGAATGAAATATGTCTCCTGATGGTGGAGTTGAGCCAGTTGATTTAAAAGCAGTGATGCTTAAACTGATTAACTTCTCTTTGGCAATCAGGGTTATTCTGATCCTCATTATGGAGTGAGCATGCTGATAGCTGGGAAGTTTTAATTAATAGTGCTTGCTGGTGAGACATGAAATGGAGAATACTGTTAAAAAAACAGGATTTTTTTTTTACCTACTCCACTTCTTCCCAAATCCATTTCTTCAGAATAGGGGGAAATGAAGTTTATGTGATGTCACGTAATATCTTACCCTAATAGAAGTAGTCATGGTTTCTTTCTGAAGACAATACTTTCTGCTAGACAGACTCACATTTCCAGGTGTTGCTGCAAAAGAGGTGCACATAAGCTGGTTCTGCAAGTATGCACAAGACAGCTACTCTAGAGCAGAAATGTCATTGCAAGGAGGAAACCAGTCAGAGATGCTATTTTCTTCCCTTTCCATCTCCTCCAAAAGGACCAGAGGCAGCATCCATTTATACTTTGTAGGGGAAAAAGCAGCTTCTCCTTCCATGTTAGTCTGTGGTGTGTGATAGGGGTGGAGGGGGAAAGGAAAGACGTAATGAGTGCACTGGCCCTGCCTCACATTGTCTCTCAGAGCAGGGCTGTGGTTTGCAGACAAAATACATTGCAGTCTCCCTGTACAGCTGGAATGCTCCTGAGGCACACAGGTGCATGTGGCAAGAAGTAGCCTTTCCCCTTGTTTTTCTAGCATCGGCAGTGCCATTGCTAATAAATAAGGTATAGGTGTAGAATTGGCCATTTCTACCACTGTTCTGGGCAGTCATGGCAGCAGAGATTTCAAGGAGAAAATATCTGGTATAGACCTGATGCATTGAGTTCTGTGAGTTCTCAGTCCTTGCTGCTGGAAACTGCTCTTCCAGAACAGGTATTTTGGTGCCTGAACACAATGGTGTAATGCAGGAGTGTCAAACTCATTTCCACCGGGGGCCACATCAGCCTCACAGTTGCCTTCAAAGGGCTGAATGTAATTTTAGGACTACATGAACTAGGAGTAGTTAACTAAATTCATACAGTCCTAAAATTACGTTCGGGCCTTAGAAGGCAACTCTGAGGCCGATGTGGCCTCCAGTGAAAATGAGTTTGACAGCCGTGGTCTAGTGTAATATAGATTAAATTGAACTCAGTCTAAACCAGAGAGAGAGCTTTTATCTTCTGAAAGTATTTGCAAACATATGTGTGAATAACTTTTACTGTATGAAGACTATGCTTTAACTCTTTTCTGCAGAGAAACCTTGACCTGAGGTTGTAAAGAGTTGTGTTTGCTTTAGCCTAAGATTCTCACTAACTGGAAGTTTTCTGTGCAGGGGCTCCTCATGGAGATCTGTTGATCTGTGACTGTTTCTCCTTTAATTTTTTTCAAGTGTATTCAGCTTTTTCCTAATACTCTGCATAAGATATGTTCCTTCTGCTGTGTGGTGCTTGCTTTGGATCTGCTTTGTAGTTTTTTCTCTTTCATGGGTAGTATTTAGAGATGGGCCAAGCTGGTTCTAAGACTCACTTTGTCACTTTGGTGTGGGCTCTGTCATCTATGTCCAGTGGATTGAATAGAGTAGGAGCTCATTTCACATACCCTCCAAACAGCCTTTAAACTGGATGAGTCTTTGTATTTCCAGGAAGGGAAACTTTCTAACATCACTGTAAAATAACAGAAAAAAAAAAAATTCCCCACACTGTTTGCAGCTAATATTAATACTTTCTGCCAGTTTTTATTGCGTATTTCCAACCTTGTTCTTTCACCTCACATTCCTTTCCTTACGTGTTTCTTCTTTATGGTCTTTCTAGTGTTGCCATGTGTGGAGCAATGTATATCTCTAAAACTACTAATCAAATAAAGACTACAGCATAGATAGGAAAGTGCATCTTGAGGGTGAATGTATTGTGGATGCAAAGTATGAGATGACCACTCTATACATCAAGGCTTTAACCATGTGCTCTGTCCCGAGGGCCTCTTGCCCATGTAGGAAGCCGTACAAAAGCCCGATGGATTTATCTGAAGCTGTGTGTCCCCCTGTGTCCCAGTTCTGCGTTTTATGGATGACCCTGTGTTTTTGGGACAAACAACCGCATGGAACAGGAGGAGAGTTTTGTCTCCAAAACACATTCATCCTAAAGCGCTCTTGCTCTGTGTGTCAGACATCTCAATGGTTTTGTGTGTGGTTTTAGAGATATTTAAATGTGGAGGTCCTTATTCCTGCCCTGCTCCCATCCTGATGCCATCTAAGATTGTACAAGGGGAAGGGTTAACTTGGGTTAACAGAGTCTGACGTGGATGCCTGCACCAAATGAGTTACCTTTGTCAGTCTTGGCCCATCTGTAGTGGTCCTGTATCTTCCCTGGTGGTACCTTTAGTCACAATGGAAGAAAAGCGTTTCATCTTGCTTCCCCACGCAGCACTGAAAGATTGGGTCTTCGTGGTAGAAAGGGAGTCGCATTCCCTCCTAGGCCTAGAACAATTTTATCTTTCTAAATTGAGAAAGAACAAAACATTGGCAGAAGCTTGAACAGCAGCTGACTTAGAGAAAAAACTAGAGACGCTGACACCGATGTAATCTCGGAGGAGGAGGGTTGTGTTTTCTACAAACAGTTTCTATTTTTTTATTCAAAAATTGGGTTATGATGGGGCTGCAGTCGTAGTCTATAAAAATTCATCATTTATTAACAGAAAACAAGGGGAGGGGTCAAATGATTTACAAAATACCTTTTCGTAACAGAAGTATTGTGCACTCATACTAGTTGATTGCCAATGTTTTGAACACTGGCAGCAAAGCTATCCTATAATAACTTTTGCTTGATGCATTAATTAATTAACCCTTAACCTTCTCTTTCCCTTTTCAACCCTTTTTCTCCTTTTCCCCTTCACCCACATATGTAATCAATTAAAAAAACAAACCAAAACCAAAACAAAAACAACCCCCAAACCAATACAAAAGCGGGAAATGCATGTGTGGCCATGCCTCACAAAATAGGTCGGATAATTGAAGGGAGTCCCGCAGACCGCTGTGGCAAGCTGAAAGTAGGCGATCGGATCTTGGCCGTGAATGGGTGCTCCATCACCAACAAGTCACATTCAGACATCGTCAACCTCATTAAGGAAGCGGGAAACACCGTTACCCTGCGCATCATTCCAGGAGATGGTAAAGTATATGTTTCCTGCTGTCTTATCTGACCCTCTTGTTGGTTTTGTTCCCGGGCTTTTAACATCAGTCAGAGCTGCAAAGTCATGGAAGGCTCAGTTTCCACTCCCACTTTGGGAATTAGCAGTGAGGGAGGTTGTGAGTGTTCCATAGCTTTATTTTTTGTTTCCATGCAAATGGGAGTTCTTTTTTTAAACAGGGAGGTGCTGATTCTACATTCGAAAAAACAATAATAATCCATTTTACCATGTTCCTCCATGTATCTCTGTAAATTTGATGCATATCTCAGTACAGTTCGATTTGATTCTTAGGCTGATAATGCAGCTTTAGAATGTTTGGGAATCACTTGTTAATATGTGGGATTCCTGAAGCTTTGTGTATATACAAGCAGGCTATAGAGTAAAGAGATCACAGAAAGGGATAAACACTTTGTCATGTCGTAAGCTGTTTGAAAAGAAGATTTGTTTTTATTCTGGGCAAGTTGCTTTGGGAACAAGCTCAGTACATTTTGAAATGACTTTGTTAAATGCCGATGGCTCTGGAGCTGCTGTGTGCTTGCAGCCAATCGTTGTAAGAGTTATCCTAGACAGGATCTCACCATTTCAGATCAGAGGGAATGTGCAGGATCCTTTATAATATGCTGACACTTGGTACTGGTTTCAGGTCATTGAACTATTTAATAAAAATAAGGAGCTGTGTTATATATCAATTTCATTAAATTCATCCCTAGCTGTGATGCCAAATAGGAACAGAGCAGAAACATATGTAAAGCAGAACTAAAACTGCTGTGGTTCTAAATTCTAAGTATTTTATTTGTTCATTGTCCCGCTCTGCCATGGATGGGTTCGTAGTGAGAACTCATTAGGCAGAAATCTTTTTAATTGGCTCTCTTTTTAAGCTGAACCCACAGGTATAAGATTTGATGGCTCAGATACAGTGCTAATGAGCATTTCTTAGAGTTGTACAGGATATTATTTGCATTCAGTTAAATATAGAGAAAGTGTGATTAAGTTTAAAAGCAGAGTTGAACAAGTATGGCTGAATTAAGCCTGGTTCCTGCAAAGCAGAATGAAGAAGTTATATGATATGATTTCCAGCAAGTAGCATTTGGTAGTTGCTGACTCTCATACTTTCTAATCTGAAACATGGATTTGGTTACTCCACAGAGCATGATTATGCTATGTTTAGCTTTAGGATAAAAATAGGCCAGGATGAGAAATGATCTGGTTATAAATTATTTCTGTTTATGATTATCTGTTTTGCATTAAAGGTTTTATTTTCCTACTGTTTAGTAGCTATCAGGTCAAATGGTATATGATCCTTTGCTGCTTCCAGCAAATTGAGTGTTCATGAATAATAAAATGGCTGTGAATCAGGCTAACATCTGAGCTGGCCTGTGTGTGCCAGTTTTGGAAAGTAAACTGGGAGAAGAATTGTTCATTGACTCTATTTTAGTTTCTGATCGAAATCCAGGAAGGTGAATCTTCGAATAATCCTTTTAAAAGATAAAAATACCTAAGAGGTAAATAACTTTTGAATAGTTTAGGAATTTTTTGAGAAGACTATAGCCTCCTGACATGAATGCTCAGCCAGTCTTGTTCACGCAAATAGGTGTACAAAGTATAATTTTCAATTGCTTAGGTTAGAATGGAAATCTGTACGTGTGACTGACAGGTATTCCCAGAGAAGTTGGAAAGCTGTGATTTAAGGAAGGAACCAACTCTTCTCTCTCATAGCAGTGCAGGCTTCTAGTCTTTTTATTTACTGTCCCTTTGAAATTCAAAATCAGATTGCCAACTTTGTATAGAATTACTTGCATTTTATTTCCAAAAGCAAATAAAGCAAACACTCTTGAAATTGCTGAGAGGTTTGCTCTTAAAAAAAAAAAAAAAGAGAGATTTAAGAAATTGGTCTCAATGTTGTTTTCTTTTTGCTGTCTTTGGGTGCTTTTGTTGATTTGGTTTTTATTTTTGTTGCTTTTGAGGTGCTTTTTTGGTAGATATAAATGGTCTTATAGTGCACTTAAAGGGGGAGGAAAAGAATAAATCAGAAGCTCTGCTTCTGAGACACATGAAACTAAGGTTTATCACAAGACTCACAATAAACTCACACTGCTAATCTCTTCTAACATTATTAAAAACACCAAGAGTTTTTGCTGTATAACAACTGTTGCACCAACTCATTGCCCTAGACCACTGCAGGAGTGCATCTGCAAGGAAATGACAATGCTTTAACATATCACCAGCTGATCCAAGGTTACAGAGTGCTGAAAAATGCCAAGCTTAGATTAGACATTTAATTGGTGTCTGAGTGTTCTAGGGCTGAGTGGAGCAAGGAATCAGTGAAATATTTAGGATTTAGAACGTATAATTGTAATTCTAATAGAGATAATTTTTCCTATATTTGTTCTGTTCCAGTTTTGCATGGAGGCTGGCATGCGTCCTGAGCCAGTGTCTAAAAAACTAGCAAAATTATGCACAACTCCTGACTCATGGGGTAGGGTGGGCTAAAGATAGATACAGTACAGCGGCGTGAAGATACATCTGTACCAAGATTTGTTGTTGCTCTGCTTGGTATTCTTAATGTGACCTACTAAAGGGTAGAAATCTTGCATTCTCTTTGAAGCCCATCTTCATCTGATCTCCAAATATTTGTGGAGGTTTTCAGAGGCTTTTGTTCTGGATGAATAGAGAACACTTAACCATGTTTCAAGGCCTTCTTATGTTGGAGACTAATTTTAGCATCAGGGCACCTTCACAAAATACACGGAGTTATTTCTTAAAATCCAGCCGTGTGGCCACACATAGGGATGTCTCCTCCTCACACAAGCCAGTTGCCAGTGGCACATCCTCACAAGGGCATATTTTGGTCATGTCTACCCTAAGAGGTGCAGGTAACCCAGGAGCCGCTCCTGCTCTCTGAGCCACCGGACACAAGCCAGCTCTGGTCTGGAAGATGTTACAGCTCCATATGTTGAGGGTTTGCGCATGTTAACTTGGCCACATTGCTGCAGGCAAAGGAGCTTTGCTGTCCTTGCACCCATCTGTTCAAATGGTTCTTCTTTTAATATTTCCCATTTCCTGAGTTGCCCTTGACATGCACAGAAAGGAAGAGCCTTCACTTCATCTAGATATCTCCACAATGAAAATAAATTCATGAAATAGAATAGGTTCCCAGGACCAAATAAGCCCACAACCACCACCTCTCCTTAATTCAGGCAAAAAACCTCCCATTTCTGCAATTTTGTATAACAGCTGAGCTCTGTTTAACAATAGCAGATTTCTCCATAGTCAATAAAATGAATTACCGGATGCCTGGAAATTAAGAGACAAACAGGGGCAGGGTAGAAGACCTTGTAATTTAATGTTGGAGAGCCAGATGTTTCCACCCGGTTTTCATTGCTGTTTTCTGTTGGTGGCTTTCTTTTAAGTGGGATTGGAACTAAAGAAATTCAGTCAAGAAGCAAGGTGCATGACCTTAATTTTAGGCAGAATTTTAAATGATTTCTGGGTTAACTCTGGTCTTATTGAAGTCTATTATAAAGATCCAAAATGACAAGGGGACCGTTTTGCCATGCCATGCTGTGAGGGACACCTAGATAGTCCCTTTTCAGTTGTGCCTACAGCTACTTTCTTCCCAAATTTGTGAAGCAGGATAGAGGACCTCTCCTGGGAGCATCTCCTTCTGTGTGTAGAGAAATATGGCATTTGCACAGGCTGATGCTGGGCTGACAACCCTTTACCATGGCATAAATCAAGTTTTGAAGTTAATCCTCTCTATATTCTCTTGGTGAGCCCTTTTGTAAATGGTACCCAGAGCTGCTGATGCATTTGCTACAGGTGGTTCCAGGTCCCTGCATGCAGCTTTGAGTGCTCAGGCAGCAGTGAGTTGTATTTCAAAGATGGATTTCAGGAAGTTTGGTGTTTAGCCACTTTGAATATCACCTTGTGAGGTATTAGATAAAAGCCATGTCTCAATCCTACTGCAGATTGCAGTTTCTGATGGAGGAAGCACTGATAAGCTTATAATCCATGGAACAGTTATTGCTACTGTAAAATTAATCCAGTCATCCTACCATATTTGGAGACTTTAATGATTGGAATTCATGTCGTTAGACAACAGACAAAACATTCTTCAACCCTTCCTCCAGAAGTCAGTTTTTGTTCTGAATGTGTCTAACGGTCAAATGTGTTTCTAATCTAGCTTTCACAATTATTTTTCTTTTTTTTTTTCCAATTGAGTGGCTGTATTTTTTTTTTAGATTAATGAGAATGCTGATGTGTTTGGTTACTGAAAAAAACCCAGTTTATTCGTGTATTTATTATATAAATATACTACATCTATTGTATAAATATATATAAATATTTGACTCCCTGCTCTACGCTATTTGTGATGGGTAGCTGTGGCAGTTTCTGCTTTTCACGTTTTTTGGTCATTAGTTTTTGCAGTGACGACGAAGGTAAATATGATGCCTTCCCTAAAGCCTTGACTTTTTCAAGAGCATAGAATACAGCAGCAGCAGTTACATGACAAATATTTCCTGGTTGCTTGGGGTCTTTAGAAGTTTTTCTCTTACAAAGAAGAAAAATAGAATGCACAGTTATTTGGTACATCTGGTGACAGATAGCAGAAAAAAGATGAGCCATGCAGGATGTATCATGTTAAGTTTCAATGTGCAACTCAAAGGTCAATATTTCTCTACAACTAAGGTGCTGTACTGTTTCATGTATATAATTACTATGACTTAGCTTAAACTTCATCCTCTTAATTTTTGGATTTAAGAAATTTGAGCTAATCTCATGTTCTTTAAAAACAACATAATGATGCTTTCTAGTGAAATGCCTTTGTAAAACTTTTGTTATATCGATGAATATCCAATGATCTTCCTTCATAATGAAAAAAAAATTATTTTGCAGAATCCTCCAATGCTACTTTATTGACCAATGCAGAAAAAATTGCTACAATTACAACCACACATACTCCTCAGCAAATACCACAGGAGACCAGGTCAGATTGTTTTCCTTGAGGAGAGCATGTTGACGTGCTCTCTCTTTGGTTACTTGTCGATCGTCTTCACATCCCATGAGCCTTATTTTTCCTCTCTCCCTCTTTTTATCACTCAACACAGCAGGAACAACACCAAGCCAAAGCAGGAATCCCAGTTTGATTTCAAACCACCCCAAGCAGCACAGGTAAGGAGAACCTTTCTAATTGTTTTGTTTATCACAGACTGTTGCTTCCAATCTGCTTGAGGGCTGTGTTCAAATGTTTCCCTTGACAATTCCTACGGGGAAGCTGTTCTCACTTGGCCTGTTTGCTGAAGAAAGAGGAATTTGCTGATTAGTTTCTTAATATGTGTTGCTGTTGTTTCAGCTGAGAAACAATTCCAACACATTCTCATCAAGACTTCTAGGGAGAACAAAAAAGGGAAGAAAAAAAGCTGACATTTTTACAACAGTAATAATTTATGTGTTTGTTTATTGAATTGTATATTTGGATGGGCCTCTCTAGAAAGTACTGTTTTGTGTAAATGATAAATTCAGAGGACAAAAAAGAGGAAAACTTAAGGGAGGCAATAACTGGATTGTTCCAGCCTTCACATATGGCATCTTATTAGAAAATTATCTGTCTCACTGTTAACTTTCCTTGCCACTGGCCATCCCAGAAGTAACCTCTTCCATTAGGGATTTCAAAACATCCCTACAGTAACAGCATTTGTGAAAAACAATGCATTTACTTCTGAGCTTCTTGCAAAGGAATCGATGAGATGGTAACAAAAAGGAAAAGCCAACACCATGGCATAGACTCATCCCAGGTACCATTAGACATTTACTTAAAGCCTGGCACTGCCAGTGAGGTTGCCTCAGCCTTCCTTTGCAGTTGGTAGAGCATCAACCACCCTCCAAAAATGTACTTTTCTGCCATGGGCACAGGAGGTGGTGTATAACAGAGGCCTAAAAATACGTGGGACATGGCCAAGGCCATTCATCCAAACAGCCCTTTGCACTGCTGGCACTACAAATTATAGGGTGGTATCTGAGGAAGCAGAAAATAGTGTGTTGGTTGGATAATTTCAAAATGAGGATAGAGCAGCATTTAACTTTCTGTTCGATTGCACACATGTTGTCTTCCTTCCAGCAGGACCAAGACTTTTACACTGTTGAGCTGGAGAGAGGAGCCAAAGGGTTTGGCTTCAGCCTGCGAGGTGGCCGGGAGTACAACATGGATCTGTACGTGTTGCGGCTCGCTGAGGATGGGCCAGCTGAGAGATGCGGGAAGATGAGGGTACGTGCAAATAAAAACCTCTTCTTTGCAATAAGCTGCCTTCCCTTTCTCTCCCCTACAGGCACAGCAGAAGCTGTGCCTGCTAAGAGGAAAATTAAATGTTAACTGAAAGGAGCAGTGTTTTCTATTTAGTTGTATCAATGGCTTCTGTCAGTCTGTGCATACAACCTGTAACAGTGAGAGTGCATTGGAAGATTTCACTCCCTTGTTCCAAGCCAGGTTTCCAAATTCTATTATGTAATCTGACTTTTAAAGCCTGACAAGGTACATGTAGCAATGAAAATGTAATAGCCTCATCTTTTAAAGATGCAGCTGTGAGCAGAGAATCGACATGTTCCACCTGATCCTCTCCTCTGTCAGTGAGCAGAGTGGGCAGAGAGCATAGGTATTGACCCAGGGGTTACAAAATTATAATATAGTTTTTAATTAGTATTAACTGTTAACTTCACACGTCAGCTAAATTATCAACATTATTACAAGGGCATATGTTATAAAATGCCTACAGAAAAACTGAATTGCCAAGTTTTATGTTCTCCTTGCTCCTCAGTTAGAGAATGCATGATAATGTTACAGCATGTGTCTTTTTCTTCTCCGGATATATCATGCAAAGGGCATTTTCAAAATTCTTTTGCTAGGCATAGATTTATAGGTCCAATATTTTTGCTGATGAAAATAAATCAGTGCTGCCCTGTGGAAGTCAATGCTTTGACGCTCTTCCAAGCCCTGTTTTCCTATCCTGATGAATGATTGTATTTACAAAAGCAGCTTTGCTGGTTCGTAGTAGGTATCTATATCCAAGTGAGTAACAGACCTGAGTAAACTATTTGAACATCCCAGTGACAGCAGACTGTAAAACAAGCAACCACTTTGACCGAAGACTTTAAAAGGATGTAAATAAAATAAAAGAACACCACTCCTAACACAGCTATAGGTATTGAGCAATACAGTATGCGAGGTGGTTTTACAGAACAGCAATGAAATATTTTGATACCTCAAGCTTTCCCTGTTGTCTTCATGTCTCCAGTGGACTGTCACTGGAAGGAGTTGGGTGTATTTAGCTTCACCTGGTGCATAGTTCTTCCAGCTTTGCTGTGGCCATTGTCTTGTGGTGTGCTGGTGGTGACCCTCGTCGGGGCTTGTTGCTTATCTTATACTCTTTTTTTTATTGCATTGACAGATCGGTGATGAAATCTTAGAGATCAACGGAGAAACTACCAAGAACATGAAGCACGCTCGGGCCATCGAACTGATTAAAAACGGTGGCCGCAGGGTCCGCCTGTTTCTGAAACGCGGAGATGGCTCTGTCCCAGAATATGGTGGGTCAAACTATGAAAACATTCCTTTCTTCCCTGGCATCACTCCATGAATGATTTGTCTCAAGATCTGAAGCGGGAATTCTTTTTTATTTTCCTTTCTCACCAGTGTCTTACCAACCTTTGCAACATATGGTTAATTGCCTCGCTTGTGCTGAATTTTCTACACATTTCATCCTTTGCTTGCTTCCATGGACTTGGGGCGCAGTGTAAGGCAAGATCATCATAGCAGTATTTTTGGTGATCAGAGAGGAAAACAAAACAAAAAAACCTTATTGTCTTGTCCAGCCAAATAAGGAATGTCATTGAACTGTGCCAAACTGTTTCTCAGCGGCTGAATTGTTTTTTTCAAATAGGTCTCTACTTCTAATCAATGCAAAAACTGGGATTCTGAGTTATTATTCTGAAGCAGTGATTTTTTTTATTTTTTTAGTAGGTTTTTCTCTTAGTTCCGGTCTGTATCCATAGACATGAATGCCGAGATGGCTTATGAGATTTTTGCCTTCCCTTAATATTTATGTAAATATTTATAAAGTTATTTAAAAAAAAGAAGGAAAGAAAAAAAAAGCTTTACTGCAAAAATATATTGATTTGGCCTCCTGAGCCCTTTTCTTCCCCCTTAAACTGTCTGCTGGTTTCAACTAGTTAATTTGTAAGGTCTGAAAAGGTGAGGAGGTTATGAAAAGGTGCTCTTGTGTCTGTCTTGGGGGAAACATTCAGTCCTTGTTTCTTACTAAGAATTGCATTAGATTTCCTTTTCTTCTCCCGGAGGTTGGATTGCTGGGTGGCTTAACTTAGCACACTATTTAATATTATAATTATGTCTTATTTATTTGAGATAATTGTCAAATATTGTGCCCTCGATGGAGGGCTACTCCCAACCAAAGGTCTTTGAGGTTTCTATAGAAACTGATGATTGAAGGGATGTCCTTTATGCTTTTCATCCTGTATTTGGGTTATTTCTGTGTCAGTAAGTTCTGTGTTTATCATTCACTCCATGTCCTAAAACCAGAAACAAAACCCTACTGCACAATTTATGAACTCAATTTTCTTTTCGTTTACTGTACCACATTTGAGAGTTTCCGCTCACTCTGCTCATTAATTTGACTTAAAATGACCGATTCCGAGTATAACCAACAAACAATTGAAGTGTTTAATAATATGGAAGGGAGGTTGTGGGTTTACACTCCTGTACTATAAATAGCACACCAGAAGGTTCAATGATGGCACTGAAATTCTGTAATGTTCTTTCTACCTTTGTCTTTTCCTATACTCCTTTGGATGTACAGTACTGTATCATATGCTAGACTGCATAAATACCCTGTAAATTAAGTGCTTCACTTCTCAAAGCATATGTCTGTTGCACTGAGGATGGAAATCCACCACTGATTTTCTTTTGGCTAATGCTAAACCACTAAACGTTCATTCTTCAAGCAAGGATTTAATATACAGGGGTTGCACTACTGTAAAGAATATCCTTGTAACATTTGGGACTCCTTCCTCTCTTTGTTCTGTTCGCTGCAGTCGCAAATGGTTCCTCTAATAATGTTAAGTTCCAATATTTTTCTGACTCGATTGGAACGTGCTTCTCTATGAGGCTGTATATTTTTGTAATGAGTTTTGTACTTATTTTTAATGTTGTGGTCTCTGGTGGACTTTATTTTCGTTGTTGTTTGATTGTTAATGTTTTTTCTATGACATTCTGTGTCGCTGTTCCAGCTGTCTTTTAGAATGGATGCTCTCGTTGTCTGGGTTATTAAATCACCTCTTAGATGTCTCTTTATGTCACGATAATAACAACTGCTGTCTTTGCAGCCTTATATTTGGGTGAAGCCTAGACAATCTGACTGGAAAAATAAACTTTCTTTATTCTAAGATAAAATATTAATATGAAGATTTTTCTTTCTTTCATCTTTATTATAGGGGAATCTAAATTTTCTGCTTTTCTCTTTCTCTTTCTCTTACTTTTCTTGGTGCTGGGCTCTTCCTTCCTCAGCGATGATACCTCCTAATATCGCTGCATGTATGAGAAATGACAAGCTCGGGGAGTCTTGCTTCTACCTTATGGGCCATAATCAAACTACGGTTTGTAGCTAAAATCAATATTAGGTGTTTTTGTGCTGTGGCCTAATTCCCTCACATTGCTTTCCGCTTCGCTATATTTTCTATGTACAGCAGTTCATTCCGAGCACCCTGCGTCCCCTGAATTGTAAGTACACCCCAGGACACGTTTAAACCTCGCTGGTACCTTGTGCAATAGCCAGGTTGCCACAAGCCACATCCTTACAGCTATGGAAAAGCAGCGTGGTCCCCAGCTGCTGCCTGAAAAAGCTAATAAGCGAAAATGCACACGCGTGAGTCGCAACACGGGTTTCACCTGGAAATCACAAATATCGTGGCCCATGCACACACCGACCCTCCCAAGCTCAGGAATGGAAATGACATCAAGAGGGAGATACTGTGTGTGATGGCAGGAGGAATGAGCACGTAGAATGTTTGGCTTGGGGGAGGGAAGACAAAAAGGAGGAAAACAGAAAAAAATTATTTCCCCACCTGTGTGTGAGGGTTTTCAGTCATTGCCATCAGGACAGCCCACCTGAAGGTGGGGGTCTGGGTGCAGGAAGCGTAGCTGACGCCAGCTGAGCTGCCCTGCAGAAGTTACTTTAACAAAGAAAACAATAAGCAAATGAAAGCACTGCTCGCATTAAGTCAGCACAGCTACTTTAATGTTTGCCTTATCTATAATGAATCATTCATAAACATCCGTTACAAGTGATGTGAGTAATTGTAGCTTAGTTACAGTACAGGGGCTGGTTTTTAGTTTGGGGTTGTTTTTTTTCTTCAGCTTTGCAGTTTGTCTCGCAGAGGTAGCTCAGCTGTATTTTACCTGAAATACTACATGAAAAATAATGAGCAAGAGATTAGGTTTGAATCAAAGCCATCCTACATATTACAATATCTTTCCATTGCTTTGATATGAAAAAATCATAACCTCTGTCATCATTGTTTGAATCATTGTGGCAAAACCAAAATCTACCCGAGGACTTTTTGTAACATGGTAGAACTAAGTGAGATTAAGTAATGTCTTAAATGAAATGGAAATTGCATGATTACAGTCTAATTCTCACACCTTCAAAATGTTATTTTACAAGGCGAAAACTTAATAATCAATTCTATTTTCTGTACATTTTCTGCTATTTGAAACAAGGCCTCCCACACCTGGAAGGCAATTCTTTCAAAAGACTTGAAAGAAAAAAATCCTTCCCTAAAGACCCTCTTTATTGGAAACTGTTAAAAAATAAAACGCCAACAACCCCAACTGGAAAGAAAGTAGGGTAACCAAAACATTATGAATTTGGGCTTGGGGAAAACGTAAAATGCCCCATGACCAGAAGAGCAATAAGATGATATCGGCTTGGACCAAAACACGACTAACGAACAGAGCAGCACCAGTACTAACCTGTAACTCTCGTTGTTCGCAGTTAAATTAACAAAAGCTTCGGTTAGCCCTCGCTGACTGCTTTAACAGTTGTTTGTTTTTGTCACTAATGAAGTCTGAAGAGTGATAAGTGGTGTCACGGCGCTGCAGAAGGCATCGGTACCAAACACTTTGCTGTTATTTTCTTTCAGACCCCAGCAGTGACAGGAACAGTCCCGCCACAGGTTCACAAAACGTATCGGAAATGAAACCCGTGCCATCCGACCGACGGCAGCACCCATCATCGGAGTCCAGTTATCCACCAGACCTTCACAAATCATCACAACATGGGGACAAGCGGACTTATATTAGAGACCTAAAAGGCAGCAGAGAGTTTAGCAGACATCCCAATGAACACCACACTTGGAATGGGACTTCTAAAACCAACGACCACGTGCCAGGCAGGAGGACGGAGAGATCGCCAGAGAGGAGGCGCGAGAGGCAGCCGGAGAGGGCGGTGGTGAACGGGCAGAAGAGGAGGTCTCCCGAAAAGCGCAGGGAAGGGACGAGGAGCGCCGACAACACTTTGGAGAGGCGGGAACGGCACGAGAGGAGGAGAGACCTCTCCCCGGAGAGGCGCAGGGAGCGGTCCCCCGGCCGCCGCCGCCGGTCGCTGGAGAGACTCACGGAGCCCAGGAGGTCGCCCGAGCGGAGAAGAGAGAGCTCCCTGGACCGGCGGGCCAAGTCCTCCGACCGGCGGAGGGAGAGGTCGCCCGACAGACGGCTCAGGGAGGAGCGAGCCGGCCGCCGGGAGAGGGAAGAGCCCGGCTGGAAGCAGGAGCCGAGCCGCAGGCACCCGCCCGAGCAGCGCCGGCGGCCGCACAAGGAGTGCAGCACCGACCTCAGCATCTGAGGGGGCCCCCGGGGTCCCCGTCACCTTCCCCACACGGCGGGAGCCGAGGAGAGAGAGTGGGAGCTGAAACCATCCGGCTTTCGCAGGCGAGGAGGCATCCATCCGGCACCTGCTGATCCTACAAACCTTTTATGCA
>VWYH01009356.1:543838-592103 GCA_013399365.1 Pampusana beccarii
TTATATTTAAAAAAAAAAATAAAAATTAAAAAAAAAAAAAAAAAACGAAAACAAACCAAACCCACACAGCACAAGATGATTTGCGATAAGGAATTTCTAGTTTGTTCCATGAACAGTTTATACTTTCAGGCCCCCTCTACAGGATGCACAAAGACAGAAGGACTGGTAACCACCATGCCTGTGTCACACACTAACGTAGACTGTTGATCTCTCATTAGCCTCAGCAACATTTAACGATATTTCATTAAGGCAGCCGCCGCAGCCCTACTCATCTTCTAGATGTATATGGACAGCAACCTGAGCATGCATGGTATTTATTGTTTGTCTGCTTTGAAGCAAGAGGAGGGATCGGGATCGTGGGACAAGGCACAATGCGGTGGGAGCAAAGTCCTCCCTCTTGGAGCGGGTGTATTCCTTCTGCTCAGGCAAGACCAGTGGGATTTTCTTATTTTGCCAGATTCCAAAAGCTCTCTCTTCCTCTCGCTCTATATTTAAGTTTTTTTATTTTACTGGTTCATCCTTACTGGGGCAGAAGGAGTGCACTTGCTGGGGGAAAAAAAAAAAAAGATAAGAAACAAAAATTTTTAAAAAATAGATGTATCAAAGGAAAACCACGGGCAAAAAGAGGCAATCAATGGGACAACCTGGTTGTATTATGGAAGCCTATCCATACTGGTTATATGCTGTAAATTTGGATCTAAGAACAGCAGCAAAAGGGAAACCTGCAAGTTTCTAAGTTGTATTTTTAAATTTGCAAGTTGTGTGGTAAGTCTGCTGTAGTATTGGTATAAGATTGGTAAAAGGATTACTGCCTAGCTGAGCCAAAATGTTTGCCGTTATTGTTGGACCACTAAAGTAAACTGCTGCTTTTTACAGTGCATTGGTGTGTACATGTATACTGTTTCACATTTTCCATATGAACACAAAAACATTGCAAGTCTATCACTGTTGTTGCCATGGTACTGTAAAAACAAAACCAAGAAAGAAGATGGCCGATCATTGTGTGTACAGTTTAAATTGTAATTAATAGAGCCTGTTGGAAAAAAAAACAACAAACTGTTGCCTTTTTCTTGTATAAAAGAGGATTTATGACAAAATTTAGCTGTGAGGAATGTGATTAAGTGTTTATATTTCTGAAAATGGAACAAATTGATTCAGGGGATATATTTTAATGTAAACTGAATCAGGTATGTAAAGCTGTTTTAAAATGGGAGACTATATAAGTAATTCTAAAGCTTTTGTTGGTTTGAATATCAATTCTTCATGGTGGGCCTGCTTATGGATTATTAAGCACTTGTATGCAGTCTATGTTCTTCAACCATCATTTCTTGCAATGTGCTTTAGACATAATGCTCTTTTCTGTGTTGCTGAAAAGCAGTATGTGGGCCAATCTTTTTTATAAAACACTATGCATATATAAATACCACATTGTTCATAGCTTTATTTGACTTTTTGGGTTTATACATAACACTAGTATGAGTAGATGTGGACTTACCCAGTACAAGCTTCTTGCCTTGGAACAGACACTATGTATATGATGTAGCAACAAAGAAGGAGAAAGTCTGTGAATGCTATTTTTATTATCAAATAAAGTTTTCCATACAAAGCATACATATGAGTGTAGTGGTAAGATAAAGGAGGAGCCACACCTTAATGTTATTTACTCATCCTTGTCTATATTAGTGAATTGTAGGTTACAGTCTCCAAGGGCCATCCATTAAATATGTATTAATGATCCATTTGACAAGCCTTAAAGCAAAAATTTCCAGTTTTCCAATACGAAAGTTTATTCCGTCAAATAATCAGAAGCCAAGGGTTTAGGTGATGCAGGGTTTGTTATACATCTGGGCTTTGTGTCATTGATCCTTTATAACATGTCAGCAGTGCAACCGTTTAAAATAAAGGCAGCAACTACTCTATTGCAGTTGCTGGGATTGTTGGTGTCATATATATATGTATTTATATATGTGTATATATACATATATATATCTATCCATATCGCTAAGATTATCTGTCTCTCATCTCTTAGTTCTTCAAATGTGTAAAGATTGGTAACTTAAGGACTGCAAAACTGTTTACTTTAAATAGATTTTTTTTAATAACTTTTAAACATTGTGCAGTTTATCAGGCCCCTCTCATATGTTTTCCAAATGATTCAGCTAACCTGCCTGGGAGTTCAGGCAGCTTGAGAGTTGCTGGTGAATGGTTTGTGTTTCCAACCACAGTGTCTGCAGAGAGATTTGTCTGATGGAGCCTGAGTCTTTAGAGTTGGGGTTGGGTCGCCGAGAAAGTGTTTGGATATTTTAGATTTGAATCTTTTATGATGTAGTATATATATTTATATATACTACATAGATAATACCAAAATTACATTTGACAGAAATATTTAATTTTAAAAACTTTGCACACTGACAAAAAAAAAGTTATTCAAACTGCCTTTTTAGTGGTGGCATCCTTTCTGCTGCTTCCAAACCCACTGGGAGCTGGAGCCCTGCTCTAAAGCATGAGCATTGCAACTCAGTATTCTGTGGTGCAGCCTTATTCACTTTAATTAATTCCAGCCTTACGTCTGACTATAAAATATTTTTCGAAATGTGTAAAAATGAAAAGAAACCTTTTTTTAGATTGTAACTTGGCTTGTGTTTTGTCAAACAAAGCTCTACAACTATGCAGATGCCAAAAAGATGAATTAGAATGTGTTTCTGATGAAGAACTGAAAAGTTTATGAAGTGGTAAGTGAAAAAGCTCTACAAATTGATATTATTAGGTTTTTGGCTTGATTTAGGTTTGAGTTTTACATCTTTTTTTATCAGTGTTACTTGATCAGGATCCTGTGTCATCAGTGTGCTCAGTCCTGTCATTTGTGTGTTGATTAACACCTAATCGTGAAAGTTTTTGACTGCAGATGGGCTGTTCAACCACCGTGGAGAATTATGTGGGGTTTGATCTTTTTGGTCAGAATTGCAAGTAACTTCTAGGTTAGCTGAGCTACATTTACTGCCTCCGTTCACTCTCTCTTGAATATTCATTCCTTGGCATATTCAAGCTAGTGTTTTATTGAATAGTGGTCTTGTGTAAAACGTATCTGTTGTACTATGCTTGTTTTATCACCGGAGTAGTAATTATAGATAGTCTTCTCCTCCTCACTTTGATACCTTTTGTTACAACAGGCTTTCAGCTCTGTCTCTTGGCTGACTGTTCTGCTGAAAAACATTATAAATGGCTCATAATATGCTCAGTTTATTTGGCTCTCATAAATAATCCCAGGAAAAGATGTCATTTATGACCCACTGCTGCCATCTGTAAATGTGTGCCTGTTCGGCCTTTGGGATTGTATTTTCTTAGGATTTATTTTTAAAAAAGGAAGAGTAGGAACTAAAAAAAGTATCCCAATTTATTTAGCAGTTGTTGTAAATCACATGAGTCTGAGATTATGCCAGTTTCTGTGTTGGATGCGATGCTAATCCATCATCACTGCTTCCTGGGTATAAAATGAAGAGGCAGTAAAGTGTCATACAAATGGAAAATTGTGAGGTTTCAGGATATAGAAGAGTACAGAATATGTGCTGCCACGAGGGTTGCTGCTTAATGCATCTAGAAATTCAGTGGTTGGGATTGACCATGATATGACAGTCTGCCACACAAACATGAACTTCAAGCCAGAGATTGCTTTTCGGAATTTAAGGCATATGTATTTCTTTTTCCTTGCTGCTTTTATTGCCGTGAACTCACAGCAAGATAGTGTTGTACCTGTACAATACGCTGGGGGAAATTTGGCTTCATTTTTTGGACATCCTCCTCCAGATTCCTATAAGAGGCTTTCAAACCACATCTCCAAATGAACTCTTGACAATTAACATACAGGTTGCTGTGGTGTAGAATTTACCCTTTAAAATGCTCATAAAAATAATAAATGGCCATCAAAGTTTTTAAATGCAGTCATTGCTGCAGACACTGAGTTTCTAAAATATTTTAAATTATTATGTTTCTTGATATTTCCAGGGCCTATGAGAGGAAGACAGCACACATGCTCCTTCCCAGGTGGAATTGTGCTAACTGCAGGATTGCTTCTAAAATGAACTAACAAAGTATACCAAAATGTAGGAAGCTGTCTGCAGAATTGTGTCTGAATTCTCAAATAGCCATAAGTCTGCTGCAGCAGGAGGGAGAGAAAAGCAGAGAATGGTCCACAAAGAAATACTTATGCTGAACATTTGCTTCGGTCATACTCAAGCAAATCCAAATTGCTGGCATTGTGCCTCAGCCAAGGTTATTCGGTCCATTCCTAAGCCAATGTGACTTTGGTGCTGACTTTAAAAAAGTCAGGCTTGTATGGAATGGGAATTCCACCTTGTTTAGATGGTTTTCTGTAGACCAGGCTTCACCTCCAGCCCCATGTCATCTATGACCAGTCTTAAATTTGCTCTCTCTTTGCTTTGCACTTGTCAGAAATTTAAGTCTTTGGATTTTCTGTATGTCATTAGAGGACTGAGCATATGTGACATTACTTTGCGTCTCCTGTGAGCTAAGAGTATATGTATGGATGTATCTGTGGCTGAGCTTATCTGCAGTATTTTGTTGAGTCAGGAAAACTGGATGATGAGACTGTCCCACCAAGCCCAGTGGCTCCTATAAGTGTGAATGAGATTCATTAAATTAGCTGTCTCGCTTCCGTCTAGGGAGAGTCAGAAACAGGAATGTCTGGGGGAGGAAGTTGGCTGAGGCTCATTCCATATGTGCTAGAGAAAATATTGATTGGATGTGGAAGCAACTTAGAGAGTTTCTTGGGGACTCAAGCTTTTGTTCCACATAAATGAGCAGCTTTTTTCTCATTGTTTCTGTGCAAGATTCTTCTGGATCCTGTTTTTGCTTCTGAGACTCCAGTTTGCTTTGGGGACCCACAGGCAACTTCTTTCCTCTCTGTTTGATCCAACAATTGTTGCCAGTGCTTTGAAGTGCTGAGTCTGCTGGCAAAGCCTTTGCCTTTGTAACCTTTGAGCTGCAGTTGTGTAACACAGGGCTCACTTCCAAGAACACGAGGCAGTTTCTCTGCTGTATAGTACCGCACCAGACGTGGTCAGTATGTCCCATTCTCACTCCTTGGTGGCAACAGGGGTCCTAATGACAGGCATGGAGAGCTGAGGAGAGGGCACCCTCAGACAGAGCCAAGAATGACTCTGAAGGTGCACCAATGTACCATGTGCAATGGTTTTCCAGATGTGACATAAAAACTAAAAGAAGTCTTAAAATTTGTGTGGCTGATTCACAGTACTGAATGCATTATTCCATGAGACGATTTACTGAATGGTTAGAAGATGTTTAAAGACCCCCGTGCACACTATTTGCATGTTATTAATAACAGTAACAGAAAGAAAAGACCATAAAAAAATATATGGCATATGTTTTCTTGCCGTGGTTTCCTATATTCTTGTTGAGAATGCATCAGACATCTGGTTTCCTTCTGTAGTCCCTTCTCTGGTTGGAAGGATAATTTGATGGGACAGGTGTTTTTAGACAAAATGCTGGGGATATCAAAAAGAAATCTTGCTGGAACCTCAGTGAAAAAGCCTAAACCAGTTTTTCAGTAGTCCTTGGAAAGTATAGTTTTCTACAAGTGATACTTTATGTCACTTAATATACATTTGCTACCCTTAAAAGCATTTGATTCTTAACAAAAGGAACTGCTAGTGGCACCTTCCTAACATGCATGGAACACGCTGGCCAAAACGGTTTCTTTTTCTTCCTCTGACCGATTAACAGGATTGAAAGTTGATAACCACTGAATTTCCTTGTGGTTTTGGGACAGCTTGGTCTGGAAGTCTTCAGCTAATTGTGCAATAACAATGCAAAAATATGCAAACTATAAACAGCTCTGAGTGCTTAACAAGATTATCTAGAACATGTGCCGAGAGCCTGGAACAAGGCTACATGAGGGACCTCTATCTGCAGGATGCACCACTGTTGGCTGGTGTCTTCCAGCTGCTGCCCACAATGCTGGAGCATCTGGGGCTCGGAGGCAGCTGGGCTGCCTTTATTCCAGCACTCGGTGGCTTAAACTGGTGGGCACAAAGCTCTGCATGACTCCTGAGTGTGTGTGTGCATCTCAGTGGCATCCCAGAGCCAGGTGAGGGGGTTTTCTTCCGTGAATATGCCCAGGTAAGGAGGACTGCTTCCTTTTGCTGAGGAAGCAGTCATCCCCTATGGCATTGCATCAAGTCAAATATTTTGCCCTGAAATTCTGCCTATCTTAGAGATTAATCTGGGTTTGTAACTAATATTAATATTTACAATCATTGTTTCTGCTATTGCCTTGCTTCAGCGTATTGCAGAAATTCATATCCCTCTACTTACTAAAAATTTCATTCATCAGCCTGACTCTTCTTATTCCAATTATCATTTAATAAAGATAGATCTTTTTTTCTAACACAGCTTCATGGCATTTCCAAATAATTTATGTCTTCTATGACTGACATGTGTTTTACAGCCATGAAGTCTCATGATTTTTGCATGAAAATGTATTCTATTAAAAGGATGCACTCTAATTCAGTGAGCCAAAACCAGACACACACTGCCTGCAGGTTTAGATGTGCTTTACTGCCTGCTTCATTGTGAAAAATGATCCATAAAGATATCTGTTCACAGGGAAAAGTCAAGTGCATTTCATAGTAAAGTACTGAAAAATGAGACAAGGAGACTGTTGTTCTGATCTTCGTTAAAAAGTGGATTTATGCTTGTTTGCACTTCTGTCCAAAATGAGGTTTGGTTTGCAGTATTTTTTTATACGTATGTTTTTGCTGCTTTGTGTTATTCAGTTTGCCTTCCTACCTGAAATCTATAGCTGCTAAAGCCTCATGATTTACGTCATTGTCTTGCTGTATCTCTTTTGATAAAGTGGCATACAGTTGATTCCTTTATTTTCAGGATGCTCTTTGTCTTTACCAACTTTTACTGCAAACCATAGCAATTCATTCTTTCTCCGTCTCTGGTTCCTACAAGGTCTTATACTAAAGGCAGGATGTTGTGAGATTTGGGGATTCATTTATCAGAACAGTATTGTATCAGCAGTTTTGCAGCAAAAGGGAAAAGTTAGGAAAACCGTGAAAAAGCTGCACCAGCAGATTTCGTACATCAGGATATTAGCAAAAGCCTGATTTTCCAATTTTGTGCTCAAACAGGGCAACTTTTGTTTGCATGGAGTCCTGCCAAACCCACATTAATTGTATTTCATTTGATTGCTTGGAGCCCAGATGAAAAGCTTTTCAAGTTAGTTGACTGTAATCATGGAGATCCTGATTCAGAAAAAAGCCTTGCTGCAGAAAGCACACACGCATATGCCCGAGTTCTGTAGAAGTCAAGGGACATAATCATTTAATTAAGAGCCTTCCTGAGCAAGGTCAGGAATGTTCATAGGAGTCGTAACGACCAGCATTGTCTCAACTTGTGCCAGAAATAACACCACTTGTGGTCTACTGATTAATGGTTTTCATGGTTTCCTGTCCTCGGCTTTTTTCTTAACCACTCTGACAAGGATCTCCATGTCTGAGACCTGTTCCACATGTGCTATCAAGTGGCAATGCCCCTTGTGCAATATGAGGGTGTTCAAAACCTGGTTGTGTCTTTACCTCCCATTATTGTTCTTTCCCTCCCCAGGAAGTTGCTCTCATCGTGTCTTCCTCACATTTCTCCACTTGCTCTGCTCTGCAGTGCTCCTGTTCTCCAGTATCTGGCTCTACGCTGGGGATATCCATTCATCTGGTGTGCTGGATGAGAAGAGCATCTCTTCTCTCTTGTGATGGACAGTAGCAGATTTTTAGAGGGTTCCTGTTTCTGATGGACAGTAGCACATTTTTAGAGGGTTTCTGTTTCTTTTTGTTGCAGGTTCTTACAGTCTCTATGCTGGGCAATATTCCCAGTCTTGCCATGGTACTTCATAGCTCAACCTCAGGTGTGTACTAAGACTCTTGGGACATATTCACATCTCGGGTGTCACCAGATCCTGGCTGAGGGGCTCGGTGCTGGCTGAAGCACACAGACCAAAACACTGTGCTGCATGTACTCTTGATAAAGCCCTCTGAGCTGTCGGTGAGCAGTTTTGTGTTGAAATTAAGGTGCCAAAAACCAGGTATACAGAACTGTGTGGGTTCTTCAAATAAAATACTGTTTCCATAGCAATGAAATAGTTAGGTACTACACAAATGGTCTAGAGTTAATAAAGAATCGGAGGAGAAGCTGTAGTTTGAGTATTTTCTAGGGCGGAAGTGAACCAGAAATGCTAAGGGAAAGGCAGATGTTGAAACAAAGATAAAGCCAAGTGCACAAAAATCCATTTTCTTAAAAATAAAACAACAAAAAAGGCCTGTCATAATGATAGTCAGGGTAGCATTTAGCTCTCAATGACTAAGTTAAGAACAAAAAAACTGCAAAACGCAAGCAAAATGGAAATGTAAACAGCTGAAGAGAGATGTCTGCTTAAAAGATAGCAAAATTTTTTCAAAATTTTCTTTTTTTAAAAAAAATGTTAACCATTTAAAAATTCCACCTTTCCCTAACCTTGTACAAAAAAAAAAATCCTCCCCTCCAAAAGAAGAGCCCAGCCTTCAAATGTCACTGTGTTTTTCTTCTCTTGGTACACCCATGAAAACATCTGGCGTGGAATTGTTTCAATGTACTATGAGTGTTAAAGATAAAGCATAAAGATAAAGCAGCAGAAAAATATCGAGGAAATAGAAGAAACCTTGGACTGCATTTCCCCCCACACTCTCATTTTCTTTCTTTGCATATTTAGCTGGGTTAAAACTAGGTCAGACTCTGCCCGCCATGTGCTGAAGCTGCGGCTGTGACATTAGCCCGGAGCTGCCTCTGTCTGCTGTCACTTTTCAGGGCTGGTATGAGATATCTGGTGGAGTCGGAGAGCCTGATCTTCCTCTTGCAGGCCGTGGTGTAAATCAGAGTGACTCTGCAGAGGAGCGAGATGTGGCGAGGGATGGAGAAAACAAGGACCAAGCGCCTGCGGACACTGTGAGAACCAGCGGGAGCTGGATCCTGAAGGCTTGGCCAGGGAGGACCAGAGGGGTCAGTCATATGAACGATATTTACCCCTAGGGTGGGAGCTCTGGGTGTCAGCAGGGTTCATGACTTCGGACAAGGGAGGGTTTTATGCTCCTCTGCCAAGGAGGCAGCCAGAGGCTTTCTTATTGACATTGAGAGGAGTGGGGGGACAAGATGTGTGGGCAGGAGCACTTGCATCAGGTTGAGTATGAGTCTGCCTGTATGAACAGAGACAACAGCCTGTCAGGCACCACATCTACCCTTGCTGAAAAGAGCAGATACTCTTCCCCGTATGAAATAACATGCACATCAGCACACAGCTGCTTGCTGCCCTTTGGTGGCCTTTTTTGCTTGAGCAAGAGAGTTGCTGGTGGAGGACCAAACCCTGATCGGGCTGCTCGATGCCAGCATGTTAGTGTTAGAGGAGATGAAACATGTTAATCCCTGCACCCGATTACAGTTTTTTTAATACTACAATAGAGTTCAAAAGTACAGACCAAAATCCACTAATTGAAGTTCCTTGGGCTTCTGAAACGAACCCATCCTTACAGGGAAGTGTAAATCCTCACATGCTGATGCTGCAGCAATGGATTAGCCCTGACAAATGGACCTTTAACAAATCAGGGTCAATATTGACAAGATGAGAGATTTCTTTTAGTATTCAGAAACACAAAATAAGTCAAAGGGAAGGGGGCCTATTCCCTATCATGCTTCTAAGAAACTCCCCAAACAAGTGCACCCCATAATGCTTGCTTATTGTAAGAAACCTTGGAGGGCACAGGGACTTTGGGTCCCAGGCTAGTGAGAGTGTACTTACTCTTTTTCGATGTGTTTTACTTTTTTTTTTTAATTATTATTTTATTTTTACTTTTCTCTAATGATTAATAAATTGAGTTTGTGTTTTTAGAAGGAAGGATAATCACAGTATCTCACCACAGACATATCGGTTGGGATGGTGGGGTAGGATGAGCAGTACCTAAATGAGATTGCTATATTCACTGTCTAGAGAATTTCATTCTCCACATTCATTATGTTAAGTTCCAGTCTCAAGGACCTAAAATGAAATAGTGTGAAGACTCCAGTTTGGTTTTATTCCTATTACCCAGGGCAAAATGGTGGACCTCTAGAATATTTTGACAATAGTAGGATGTAGGGAGGAGGAGGAGGAGGAGGCAGTAAACATGAGAAGAGAGTGATCCACGTGTGTCCCTTGGTTTTGGCTGAGTTAAGCAGTGAAATAAAGGCAGTATATCAGCCAATACTGTTGCGTAAAGGATGGAAGGTGCATCTGTCATGCTTCACAGGCTGCAGAAGCCATTATCCTTTGTGAAAGGCAGAATATTTCACTAGGCATATTTGAACCATCCCTGATCTGCTGGATGTTGTTGAAATGGGCTCTCAGGCTTAGGATCTGGCCAGCCCAGCTGTGCTGAGCGGGGTCTCTTGCTAAGCTGCTGGGTACAGCAGGTGATGAAGCTGCCGCAGGTCTCCAAATCTGGGCCCTGTAGAGCAGCTGAGGCTGAGCTGAGCAGGAACTCTTAGAGACCTTCCAGCTGAGAGCCAAGACTGCTCAGCCTCACCTCCGTCCCTGGAAGGGTGATGGAACTGGGAGGAGTGGCTGACACGCCAGAGGCTGTGCTGCCATCCAGAGAGACCTGGACAGGCTGGAGAGTTGGGCGGGGAAAAATGTAATGAAATATAACAAGGGCAAGTGTAGAGTCTTGCATCTGGGCAGGAACAACCCCAGGTTGCAGTATAAGTTGAGGAATGACCTATTAGAGAGCAGTGTAGGGGAAAGGGACCTGGGGGTCCTGGTGGACAGCAGGNGAGTGGAGCATCTTCCTTATGAGGAGAGGCTGAGGGAGCTGGGTCTCTTTAGTTTGGAGAAGAGGAGACTGAGAGGTGACCTCATAAATGTTTATAAATATGTAAAGGGTGAGTGTCACGAGGATGGAGCCAGGCTCGTCTGGGTGACAGACAGTGATAAGACAGGAGGCAATGGGTACAAACTGAAACACAGGAGGTTCCACTTAAATTTGAGAAGAAACTTCTTCCCAGTGAGGGTAGCAGAGCACTGGAACAGGCTGCCCAGGGAGGTTGTGGAGTCTCCTTCTGTGCAGCCATTCAAAACCCGCCTGGACACCCTCCTGTGTAACTTCATCTGGGTGTTCCTGCTGTGGTGAGGGTATTGGACTGGATGAGCTTTCAAAGTCCCTTCCAATACCTGACATTCTGTGATTCTGTGTAACGGACAAGCCAAGGCTGCAAAGCTCAGTGCACTCCCAGCCAGCTGCAATTGTGGTTCAGCTCAGGACTCATGAGGCGCCTGGCACAGAGGCTGGAGGAGAGTTGATCATCTGCTGTGTTTTGTACAAGGGCAGATACATCTGGCAGCAATAGGTGTGACAACCCTGAGCAGATTCTCGCTCCTGAACGCACAGGTTGCTGTCTTAGAAACTAGACACCTGCAGTTTGTATTGTATGTACGCACACACGTATGCAATCCTTGGTTCTTCACCCCCAGGATTTCCTGCATGCTAAACACAGCCAAAGCAGCCAAAGATTGCTTTTTTTTTTTTTTTTCTGTTGTTGTTGTTGGGGTTTTGTTGTTGTTGTTGTTACTGGGTTTGGTTTGGTTTTTTCGACCATCAAACAAGTGAATATAGTGGGTTCCTTCAGTCAAGATTTGAATCCATCAGATCACCTGCCCTAACCTAATCTATTCTTCTCTGTGCTGCTGGCTTTTGGCAGCCTTTAAGTGCAACCACAAGCATCAGCTCTGAACTGTGGGGTGCCCTTCCCACCTCAACAGTCTCTTCAACAATGGCTGGTTGTCAAAGTAAGTCCCCTGTGGCTTAGGGGTGAAGGGAAAAATAGCTTTTCTCAATCACTCGACTCCTTTGGGTAAGGGTGGTTTTCTTTTTTTCCATGAAGCATGTAATTTGTGGCAGTTCAGCCTCTGCATGGATTGCTCACGCTGGGGTTGGAACACGGAGAGTAGATGTCAAGCTGAGCAGGATCTCCTCAGCCACTGGGCACAGAGAAGGGGAAGAGAGACAGGCTGCCAAAAATGCCGGTAAGGTGACCATGCAGCAAGACCTTCGGTTGTCCTTGTCACATGCACTGGTGGCCAACATGATACACCCCCCACCACAGTCCCCTCAGGCCTGGGGATAGGAGCATGGGAGAATGCCAGAGACAGTTGTGAATGAGAGGGCCCCATCCTCTCAGAAGAAAGGAGGCTTCCAGAATCACAAGGACCCTCAGACCTTTTTGGACCTGACCTGCAGACCCCGTCCTGGGGAGTAGGGGGTCGTGATGAATTTGCTGCTGCATTGGGTGTAGGGGGTAGCCTGTTGGACACACCCAGGATCATCATAATTGAAATTCTTTATCAAGTGCCTGTGTGTTTATCTTGGAGAGCTTGAAAGAGTTATGAATCTGCCGAGTGCATATCAAGCTGAGGTGGAGAGCACAAGAACAATCATCATCAGCGTGGCAGGCAATACATTATGGCTGGCTTGCCAGATTGAAAAGTGAATGCGATTTGTCTTTGTGTTTGCTTTAGCGAGGGATAAGAGACTGTTTTGCTTGCTCAGGTGTTTAGAGTCTTTTAACTCTGCCTTTGTCTTGCTGCGTTTGGGAATTAGCTTCTAAGTGTTTGTGCATTCCTCCTTCTCAAACTGGAGGTTATTTGTGTGTTTGTTCAGAACGAAACAGGTCTGCTGTGTGTGATATTACTTCACGCTCTCATTGATTGCTTTGCTGCTGCTGCAGTTTTGGAGGGGAAGTGGCACAAAGAAGCTGAAGTAGCGTTTCTGTTTGAGAGGAATGAGGCACAGAAGTGTGCTATTTATTTAAGAAGCTGCTGCCATATTTGTTAAAACACCATTGGTTTCTGTAAGTCTCCTCTTCTGCTGTAAGAGAGGATAAAAAGCAAGCATTCCAGTTCAAGTTAAAGGACTCACAGGTAAGAAAGACATCTGAAAGGGAGACAAACAGGCGCAAACAGTGGCATTCAGAAAACCATATAGTGGCAAAAAATTTGTCTTGGCTTCTCAAGTAAGCTGTCTTCCTGCTGACATGGTGCTCTGCTTCTGGAACAGAAGTAGTTTGCATCTGGGCAGCCCAGAGCTGGGGCACAGAACATAAGTCTGTCAGTCCTCATCCATGCAGTCATGCTCTTAGTGTGACATTAATGCCAAATGTGCAGCTGGTGATAATTTTTTTGAGAGAATTACTGAATTTGACACTGACACAGGAAGGATTTTATAGGATATCTCCAGACTTTGTTCCTGCAGGGAAAAGGAACCATTCCATCATAATTCACCATCCGATTTACCTAGAGATGTCACAAAATATTCCCTCCAAGTGGCCTGCATAAGTGCTGGATGGGTAGGATGGGTAGAGGACTTGTTTGTTTGTTTGTTTCTTAATTCTCTAGGAATAATTCATTGGCTGACAGCTGTGTTTGTGCAATGACTAGGTGTATCCCTTAGAAACAAGTCCTGACAATCCACTCAGCACCCAATTTGGCTTCGCTGCATCTGTGCACTTGTAGTCACTCTGTTATGCAATCTCTGTGCCTCTACCCACAGTCTGTTGGCATTCATTTATTCATTTGATTTCAGCTTCGCATGCAGTAACCGCTGTCATTTCCATATTACGAAAGGAGGCTAGGAACATGTTGATACAAGGCTTGGGCTCGTGTCTATGCTCAGAGAACAGATGGGGAAAGCTCTGTAGTCATCAAGGAAAAGAGGGTACTCAAGGACACCTTCCCTTTAGATGGCGGCTCTGTTGGGAGAGATGATCGGAAGTGGGACTTCCATTCCATGAGAAAGGTTGGAATAAAAAAATTGTCCTATTTTTGCAAAAGAAAATTCCAATTTATATGGATGGGAAGAGGCAAGACCATTGCGATGTTCAGTAGAAACAACCCAAATGCTCTGATATTTCTGAAACAAAAACATAACTGAAACACGAAGGAAGAAGTACATCTTCTTGCTCTGGGTCCTCCAAAGGGTCCGGCATCCAGTCACTCTCGGTGAGGACAAGAATAAACAGTGGATGTTTTGAACATGACATTCCCAGCTCTGTGACACAGCTAGGAAGCCCCAAAGTCCTCACAAAAGGCAAATCTTTCAGTATCTCTCCCCTACCTCTTGGTGCCTAGAAATGCCCATTGTGGTATGAGGAACAGACAGCTTGCAGTAAGCACACAAAAAAGATTTAGGAATGATTTTTTTGACTAAACGGTTTCAGGTTTGCCCAGGGCTGTGGGGAAATGGACTGGGTAGCTCTTACATGATTTCTCACTGTACTCATCTCTCTAGCTATTGCTCTTCAGTATACATTGCCTACCTTTGCCTCCCCCATTTCCAATTTGATCTATCAGCTTGACACAAGAAATGTAATGTGGGTACATTTCTCATCTGTATTACAGGATAAAAGCTGCCCTTTTATTTCTACCATTTGGAGAGGCAAGAAAAGGTGGACAAGCCCCCCACAAAAAGGTGAGACCAGCAGGTGCCCTTTCATTTTCTGGGATTGTCTGCTTGTCCTAGAGGAAAATGGATCTTGGCTGAGAGACAAAAACACAAAGCACTTATTGGATAATCTTCTACAGGTGACAAAGGCTGCAATGATAAAGGAAAAGAGAAGCTTCCTGGAGGCAAAATGAAGGTCATCTGGAAACACTGACTTTAGCCTTTGCACATCTTAATTTGACCTCCTGTCACAAACTGGCCAAAGCTCCGAAGGGACCTACTTTATCTCTCTACAGGTAGGAAACCTCCCTCCCTGTAATTTTTATCAAGTGCAATTATGCTGTAGAAGTGTGATGACTGCCTCTGCAGCACTCGCCTGCTTCTATAACGGGATAATTGCAGATAAAGGTAATGTGTTTTTAATTTCATATCATTATTAGGTTGTTGGTAGGTAAATGTATAGGAGATGTTTTAATAAAGCAATTTGAACTTTCCCATAGAGAGCTGTTGGAAGGACATATCAAACACAAGTGAATGGCATGAACCTAATCAATAATTGCAGAATGGCTAGAGAGAAGATTAGGAGATGAAGTAAAATGTGGTGGCCTGTCCCCAGCTTTGGCACAATGACAAGTGCTCAGGGCTATGGCTCAGCCTGGAGGGCAGTGCTTCTGCTTACGCTGTTGAAGCAAGACCCAGGAGCTGTGGCTTCCAGTCCTAGCTCTGCCAGAGATGGCTCTTTCTGAAATCGTGTATCTCTTGTGCCACCATAAAGTGAGACCAAGATTATTCCTTTGCCTCCTGCCCTGGAAAGGCATTGATGAGAAGAAATTTTCTTTGAGCACCTGTGGGTGTTGGGCGTAGTTGAACTCTCTGTTGGTATCTGCTGGGCTAAGGACTAAATCAAGTGCTCAGCAAGCTTGGACTTTGATATCCTCTTCCTCCAATGGAGGAAAATGCCTTTTACTTAGTCTGTCTTGCATTGTTTGACATGAAAGATCAGCTGTTGTGTTCCTGCCCTCTGCCTGCAGCAATAGAGGCTGGTGAGGAGTCATCTCATCGCAGCTGGTCTATCCTCTGTGGGGTGAGTAGCCTTGATCAGGAGAACAGGAGCTGTTCCCATGCAGGTAGGCACTGCATAGAGAAACTGGCTCTTAGTCATCCATTCAGTGTGTTTTGTCCACAGCACATTCTTTATACAAAAGGACTTTTCCCAGCACTGAAAGCATGAGCATTTCTTTATTATTAAATTTCTGCTTCACTCTCCTCACTTGGAAGGGAGGGGATCCAGAACAATTCTGGTTCTCCAGCTCCTTGACATCTGTTTGATTTCCCATATTGTCCAAAAACTCTGCCATCTCAGTCAATAACATACTCAGCCCTTCAAACATGCAGGGAGCATCAGCTCACTTGTTAAGCTTCAGATAGTCAATTCTTTATGCTGCTTTTTGTTTGTTTGTTTGGGTTTTGTTTTTTGTTTTTTTTTTTCCCTTTCCTTTTTTATATCTGCCTTGCAGTCATATTCTTACCTTATGGAAATCTTAGCCAGTGTGCTGAGGTCCTAGTGGAAATATATGCTGTTTGCCAAGCAGCATCTTCATCAGCTTTCTTTCAATTCATCTCTTCTTAGAATCCAGCCCCTGAACTTTCGTGCCTGGTAGGAACGCAGCAGCTGAATCCTGCCAGATTTGTATGTTAAAGTACCATATCACATGTACATGGCAACAACTTCAGTAGCCCTGAATACAGAGTACATATTCTTCTGCCCAGAATAGGGCTTTGACTCTGATTAAACTCTTAAAGATGGTATTATTGTCATATTTCTTATGAATGTTTGGATAAGAACTAATTATTTACTAATATTAGTAAAGTTCTTTTATGTTTATGCTTTGTGGCTGAAATATATGATAACAAATCCCATCTGTCCATTTAATTAATGTTCACAGTGCTGTGAAGAGGGCTTCTCAGCAGTAAAGAATATGACATTTGACTCAGCAAATTGAAAAGTCATAATAAAAGGTGATTAATATTATTTCAAAATGCAATTACCATTTGGCACAAAGCAGGTTTGGGTCTTCTCTGATTGCTGAGGAGATGTGGGCTGGATGTAAAAGGCACTTGATGCTGCTGGTGCCAGGTCAACTGTAAATGTTTCACGACTTCTCTCACCTTAGAAAAAGTGCAATGCCAGCCTGTCACAGGAGCATATCTAATTGCTCTTTGACAACACTTTTATTGTCACATGAATATGCACTGCAGCCCTTTCTTTCACCCCCACCTCTGCCCTCAGAGCTCTTGACATTAAAAGCTATTGATGGATGAGCTTGTTTTGACTGATTTTGAATCCACTTGAACATTACGGGTTTGAAAGTTCAGTGCTGATGTAACTGAGTTCACATTCTGAGGGAGAGGAGGATGCTGGCAGAAGGGAAAGTATTCCAATGGGAAAAACTGGTGGAAGAGAGAGAAAGGTGGTGAGGAGAAACATCAAGAACCAGCTGCCAGTGGGAAAGGATCAGAGGCAGAGCAGAGAATGGAAAATTAATACAGTATGTGTGTGTGGGCACGCATTTGGCTCATTCTTGAAGTTGTGCTTACCAGTGGGTTTTCTTCTTGCCTGAAAACTGACTTAGTTAAGAAAATAAAATCTGTTTTGCGTGGAAAAATACCAGTTCTATGTGCGATGGGCTGAAAAAAAGATGATTAACTTGATCCTATGTTCCAGACCATGGAAACTTCGTATTTTGACTTATCGAAGAATCAACCCCTTCCTCCCCACCTTTTCCCCTCCGCTCTTCCGGCTCAGGCAGATGGGAGAACAGGGTTAGTGCAGCAGCACAACTCTGACAGACCTGGGAAAGGCAGTTTTCAACCTGAGGGAACTGCAAAATATCATCAGACACATGTTGGATTATATAAGGCCAGGTGCTGCATAAGACTGAGCTGATCACGGCCACATGCCAAGAGACTGTTTGTGCCTGCAAAGGTCTCCCCTGCACCAGGGCTTGTGTGACCAGGCAGGGGAGGCTCAGGAAAAGTTACGATTGCATAAAGCAATCTCCCATTGCTTCCAGCGTCTCGTCCAGAATGTGAACTCCCTTTCATCACCATTCAGAAGTATTAATATCTGCTCCACTCATTGCATCACATCTGGATGGCTGACAGGGTATAATAGAGGTCAGAAAGGATTATATTTCTTGGTCTCCACTTCACTGGCCAGGAACTGGCTGGTGTAGATGAGGCATGCTTACAAGATTATAATGGTAATTTGTAAGCCTTTGCTTGAAGCACTGCAACTGAATCTGTTGTACAAGTGCAGCTGATGGCTGAAATCCAAGTCTTTGATAAATCACTTTATTGCTGACCTAATGAGTTCTTCATGACAAGAAGATTTCTGCAGCGGCTCATTCAACAAGCTATTTTCTATACCGGTGGTCAGAACTGAAGAAGTGGTTGCACACAGAACAACTGGAGGTACGCCACTTTGCAGAGATTAATTGGAGGCTCGATTGGTCTTACTATCAAACAGCAGATGTTCTCCCTTTTGTTAAAAAAAATAAGTCCAGACAGTGGCTTAATTTAGATTTACTTCATTAGCTGCAGATGTCACTGCATTCTCCTGTATTCAAATAATTGATAAGATTGATGTCTTTTCTGACTGAGAGACTCATTCTCTTTTTCAGTTAATCCTAAAAGCTTGATTTGAGGGGGAAAGGGGCAAAAATCTCTGAACCTGTTTTCCTTCTTGCCTCCTTGCAGAGCAAGGTATATTGAGGAATGTCTGGATCCACGTGGCTCATGGATGAGGGAGAGATGCCACCAAGGCCAGCCCTGTGGGGCTTCTCAGCCCATCACCCCATGCAGAAAACAGCACTCGTACAAGAAGACCTGAAGGTGAGTGACTGCCATGGCCCATAGTGATGGTACTGGGGCTTTGTGGTCCCCGCTCAGCCTGGGGATGCGAGTCTGCAGAGGCATATCGGGAGTGAAAACAATATTCTCTTTTAACTACCTAGGTCTTGAAGCACTTAGCAATAGGGGCTGGTGTCTTTTCTTCCTAATTACAGAACAGGGAACCGAGGTAGGCAGCCGAGATGGGCGGTTAGCTGTCAAGCCTGTTCTGTTATTTCGCTATGCCTTTTCTCCTGGGTTCCCAGTAGCACAGGAGCCTGTTCTCTTGCACTGAGGTCCCCTTTAAGGCTTTGGTGTAACAACCAGCTGGAGCTATTTGAGGTCTTTAAAAAAACGGTATCTTAGATGACTAATTATCATCAGGTGACTAACAGCTAATGCTTCTGGGCAGAGCTGTACCTATAATACCCAGTCGTCACTGCATTTGCTAAAAATGAGGAGGGGAAAAAAAAGAAATTTTGCCTGAGCTGGAACTTTTTCCAGGTCAAGTCTCTTCTTATTTCACTGTTAATCTTGAAGTATTACGTAAGGTGTGGGGCTGCAGACTTCTGCAAGGTTGGATCTGGGATAATTAAAACGAGACCTTTTCTCTCTGGAGATGCTGTGTTCATCTGGGCAGCATGAGGCCATCTCATGGGACACTCCCAAGGAGACATCTCGCCATGCTGGCTGCCATGTCTGTGATACAGCAGGGGTTTGCTGTCTCTCCTTGAGTGAGGATGCAAAGAGCTCCCCTGAAATCCTTGAAAAGCCTTGGCAGGCTCTGTTTAAATAGAAGGTAAAAAATACTGGTTTAAACAAAGCGCATGGTTTTGCATGGACACGAGCCCTCTACAGCAAAATTAAAAGGTGTTCAAGGCAAGTGCTCAGGGTGTCTGGAGCAAGAAGTGTGAACTGCCCAGCAGCTGCAGGGATGGCCATGGTTTTCTGCTGAGATGTTTAATTTACAAGCAGTGGAGGTTTCTCTCATATCCTCCATGCTCCCTGCCCAGACTGCTGACCCTACAGTCTCCCCTGAAAGCAGACGTTTTATTAGCCTTATCTTCCTTTCTGGGCCTTATTTTTGTGTTTGATTTTCCTTTTCTTCCTCCAGAAAAATTCCCATGTTGGCCATAGTGTCCAAGATTCATCATCTCACTAACATTTGGGGTTTTCCTTTCTTCCCAGGAATTACCTTGCGTTGTACAAAGACCTTTAATTCTCCATGGGACTCTTCAGCAGACTCCTTCAGGGCTTGGAGGAAGAAGGATGGGGCCACATCTGTGTCCATTATCCAGCATTGTCCTGGGGCAGCAGCCACCTCTTTTTCTGTAGCGCCTGTAGGAGCTATTGGCCATACACTGTGTAAATGCTGCAGAGGGGATGTAGGTGAGAAGGAGGCAAGTGCTTCTTGCCAATGTAATTCAGCATTGCTCTGTTGACTTGTGACCCAAAGCACGCTAACAAATTGTGCGTGTCAGAGGCAATAAGTGATGTGAAAATAGAAGATCACTGGGTGCCATTTAAAATCGTAAAGAGTTTAAAATATTTGCCAGGCTTCAGTCAGGAGAATGACTTTTTGCTTTCATGTGTGGAAATGGACATGTGCTTGGATGTAAAAGGTTCCTAATAGCCACCATTTTAGGAAGTTCATTCCACAAAGGAGTCTCAAAACCAAACTCATTTTACCATGCCAGCCCTTTCGTTGTAATGAACTGAGTGCTTTAAACAATTGTCTAAAGAAAAGTTTATTGCTGTTGCAGGCAAGCTTGGGCTGCTGGGACTCGTGGTTTGTCTTTTTTTGTTTTGTGTTTTTGTGTGTTTTTGTTGTTGTTGTTTTGTTTTCTCTTTTCGTTGTTGTTGTTTGGTTTGTTGGGTTTTTTTAATGGCAAAAACCAGGTTATTCAAGTTCACACCAACAGAGATGGACTTAATTCAGTTGTTATCCTTTCTTTCTGGGCTGACTTCTTGTTTGGTTCATTTTCTATCTGTTTAACCCTTTGCTAACTTAAGCAATGTTACTCAGTGATTGACACCTGCATGTCCTTAATTGTATGTTGGCATTGGATTGTAAGAGCGACATATTTGTTGTAATAGCCAGGAGAAGAAAGATCTGTGATATTTTGGGGGTGGGCGGGAGGGTGCGTGTGTGATGAAAATTAGGCAACCAGTTCAATTCCCTGTTGACAATCATGACGTGCGTTATCTGCTATCTCATTGTGACTGTGCAGAGCTATCGACAGCTGTGATATCACAGCTGTCAACTCATACAACCTTGCAACTTATGATTAACAGGATTTCCTCTTCGGTTATTAAAGTAATAACACGAGATACTCTGTGGAAAGCAACAGAATCCGCAGCAACTGAATGTGCTCTTTCCGTGAGATACATCTCAGCTTATTATCTGGCAAAAGGCATTGAGCACGACACTTTCAATACTTGGAGTCAGCCAGAGCTTTGTGGGCTGCGACTTATCAAATGTGAACTGGGTAAACTCCTTTGATTTCAATGTAGACTTCTACTGAGACTTTTGCTCTATTTTAGCTATTTAGTGTTTCGTCTCTGGTGGGACCTGGAGTCAGCCAAGGCTCTGGGGTGGACGTGCTGGGACTTTCCTGTGAACTGAATACGCTAAGGACATCAAAGGGACTTTGAATTATTAAACTGGCCTCGTGTTGGTTGTCTAGAACATACACTAAATAAGTCAACTTTTGAAAAGGATAAACTTAGATCTGATTAATAAATAAAAGGGTTCAGAAACCAATTTCTCCCCAACTTTACAGCAAGACAGACTTTGCTCTTGTGTTACCCTTTGTCTGCTACTTTCCAGGAGGCTCTAGCAAGTTCCATGCGGATCTATCTGGGTTCCTGGTGCACAATCCTCCCCACCGTGCCCTGAAGGTAAGGCCGACACCTGTTCCCCACCACTTCCAGGGCTGCCCCCATCCCATATGCCACGTCCCATCCCTTCAGCTGCTCATGCTGTGCTGCCCGGAGCTCTCTGGCTTGGCTGTGATGCCTCCTGGACCACTCCACACAGAATAGACAGCCCACATCTTCTCCTGAAGCATCACCTGTGGTAAGATGGCTGTCACAAATCTTCCGTTTAAGAGGTCAGTGCATGCCATTGTGAGCCATTGGTGCATGCCATTGAACTCGCTAATGGTAGCAGTCATTACCTAGGGCACCTTCTAACTTAATAAAGAGTATCAGCCAGTGCAGAATGACAACTAAGAAAGTCAACCAATTCTTTTGCAGCCATTCTTTGGTGTAAACATTGCCTTGCTGTTTGTCCAGAAACTTTGTAATGTGATGGAGGTCTGTGTCATGGCTGTGTGTCTGGGAGTCCCCGCACATGGTATAATAAGTTCTTTGTCTTGTCCCAGTGGACTTGTATCATCTGTAGCAATTCCTTTTCTTCTGTTTCCTATCTGGAAAATGAAATTACTGCTCTGCCTTGTCTAACAAGATGCTGGGTGAGCTGGGCCAGAATCTCAGCTGGAGCCAGCTGGATCTACTGTAAATGATAAAGCAAAACTGAAATTTGACGTTTTGTGGTCCAGCTCCGGTTTGGCTGGCCGTCCATCTGTCAATGCGCCTGTTTGTGTTTGTCCGTCCGTCTATCTTGTCCTATAGCCAACTGCTACACACACATATATGAAATTCCATTTTAGTCCTGATTCACAGAAGTATTTAGTGCCTCATAAATCCTTATGCAATTCCAGACATTTCATCGTTTTTTGATGGTGTTTTTGGGGTAAAGCTGACAAATAAACAGCTAAATCTTTCAGTCACTGACTGCTGTAATCAACTAGCTATAAGAAGATGTGGCAAAGTTATTTATATTTTTCAGAGAGAATGATTCTTCTCTCTTCTTCCACATGGCAGAAAAAAAAAGTTCTGGTGATGTAGGAGCTTAGAATTTGCTTTGAAAGTGCCTCTAGTTGACTTACAAGACAAATGAATGAACTTGTATTTAAAAAATGTTTTATAATCCTTGTATACAATGAAAATGATGTGTGAGGTATAAATATTCTGGAGTAGCAATTGCATCCACTAAAATTTGTGAAAGAAATAACTAAGGAAAATGAAGTTACAAGTGATTTCACGCCTGACCTGGGGCTTTGCAGTTCACCAGCCAATGAAACTATAGGTTCCTCTACTGCTTCCCAGTTCCAGCTTATTTCAGGCCAGTGTGCCTCAGTGAACAGCTGTGCACTGTGGCTACTTAAATTAACACTAAACGGGATGTTTCAATTGAAGCTACACTTATTTAAGCACTAAGGTCAGAATTTGTCAATATCTGAGGTGACACTTCAGGGGCCTTGATGTCCTCATGCTGATGTCCTGGGGCAGGCTGCTAGATCCTCTTGGAAATCAAGGAACTCATATCCATGTACTGCTCAGGAAATCTTTCTTCATCTTTATAAGGGAGAATTGACTGCTGATTTGATTCCTTGCATGTTAGGTGTTTTGGACCTCATATATACACGTATTTAAGAACTGTTTTTCCACTAAGAATCAAGTTAACATTTCCCATAAATGCTTTATCTTTTGTCCCTTTTCTCTTATCTTGAGAAAAGCTCATCTTTGTGCGCTTGTTTTCTCATACGATGAAAAAGTATCTTTTCTTCCTAGTCATTGTGTACGAATCTACAATAAAAATGAGGCATATAAGCTATCAGAGACATAGCTACAGGCAAGAAGCAAAGTGGGCTTAGTGACCTTGATGTGCATGCCATAGTTGTTATGGCAACAGGCAAGTGAAATCACTGTTGCTAAGGCTCAAAGAAATAAAGCAATCTCAGTCACTTAGTGGTCATTATTCTCTAGTAACTTAATTTTGAGTTTGCTGCAAGCTAAACTGCAAAATGAGTCAGCAAACAGTCTGAAATACTTAGGAAAAATATGAATGAGGGGATTTTCTTTTCAGTTCGCTTCCACTGAGCCCCTTCAGTGACAATGTCAGGAGCAACCACAGAGGTTTTCAAGCACCGGGTGAATCAGGGAGATAATTCCCAGTGGTCATCAGGAGCCACATTGCGACGCGAAGTGCAGCCTTGAGGCAGGAGCAGGGGATGGTGCTGACCCCCTGGAAGAGCAGGAGGCAGCGTGGTCTGGAAATATTTCCCTTTCTTATCTGAGATTGGTGATTTGCAGCTTGTATTTATGAACAACGAATTACAATTCTATTTCCAACAGTATTTTAGGTCTTTTCTTCCTCGTCTCATATTGACTTCTTTGCCTGGTGGGAAAGTAGGGAGATGTCATACTTTTATTTTTGCTTGACCAGAGCTAAGATTTGGCTAATCCCCTTGGATGTGTAAGGACTGGACAGAAGTGTAGTTAGACTAGGAGAAAAATAATTCATTTTTCTGGTGATTTTAGCAGGTGAAAATAACGACACCTTTAAGAAATTCTAGCAAGCTAAATGCTGGAAAACACTTTTTTTTTTTAAATGACTTTTGTAAACCTTAGAGAGGTTTAGGGGTTTTAGCAGAACAGTAAAACTTCAAGAATAAACCAAGTGTGCAAATATCAATGCCAGGTTCCATTGAAAATGGAAAAAAAAAAAAAGCCATGAAAAATCTTATCCCGGTAACATTCATGGAAATTGGATGCACACAGAGGGAAACTCCAGTCAGATTACATTTTGCTGTGAAAATGAATATCACCATATGGTCAGAATATTGGTGGTTTTGAATTCATTCATAGACCGAAGCCAAAGAGAAGATAGTATTTCCCTAAAATAAATACATAAAACCTCCTATTATGGACACACCACCAAATTCTGCAGAAATGTCATTGCAGGCTCTAGTGTCCTGTTCTGCGGTTGTGAATTAGTGAAGATTTTTTCCAAAGGCTAATTGCAACCCCCTTTTGATTCCCAGTTAATTTCCAAAGAGGCCAGATGTGAATTTGTAGTTCAGGCCTCTATATTGTTCCAGAAAAAGCAGCAGCATTAGCAGCTGAAAGCAGTCATTATGTGTTTGTTCCCAGAGCAGACTGATTGCTCATCAAGTGGAGCAGAATCCTGTACAGGCTGAGCTGGATCGCAGAGCTATACATATGTATTCCTTCTTGAAAATTGACACAATCAGGCTATTCATGTATCCTGCCAAGATACCTCTTGGTTTCAGATGCCCTGGGTGATTGCAGGGAAGATTTGCTTCTGCGTCTGTATACGCTGGCATTTATGAGGATGGTCTCCATTGAAATCAGCAGCATTTTACTGAAATATAGATGAAACTGGAATTGATCCTGAGGATGCAAGCTGGTCCATGGAGAACATCAGGGCTGGTGCCCTTCAATTCATGTGGCTTTGAAAATGTGCCTGACACATGTCTGTGATGCTGGGCTGCAGGATTTGGGATGAGTGCTGGGACTCGCTATTGTCCTTAGGCATTGCTGTTGGCTCAGGGCTGCAGTGCTGAGCAGAGGGCTTTGGCTGATTTGCTGAATTTAGTTAAAGAAAAGAAAAAAAAAAAAGTTGTTACAGGGTTGCTTTTCTGGGTTATCTCTGCCACAGCTGCACATTTGGCATGAACCCACTTCTGCCTCAGCCCTGAGTGAACTGGCCAGGGTGGAGAAGGTGCCACTTTCCTCTCACCTGCTGAGGGGGATGCTCTGGGGCTGATCCACCTGCTGACCTGTGAGCCCTGCATCAGGCTCCCGAGCTGGGAACTCAGTGGGCTGGGGAACCCTGTAGATGTGCAGCTCAAACCTTAGCCAGGTACCTACAGAGTCAAGAGGATGCTCGAGAGATGCCAGCACTGCTATTTGAGAAGCCACTGCAATATAGATAAATAAGAGCATCAGTATTACTATTTTGTTTCAACATTTTAAACCTGGCTTGATGCCATAGTCTGCAGAGCTTCTCTCTGGTGTGCTAAGGACTTTGCTAGAATCTGATGTAGAGACTTCGATCCCTCTCTGACTACTCTGTATCATGCTGGTTTTGGAGTAATCCACTTAGTGACAAAAATTGCTAAGGCTCCTCTTATATCCAGCACTCTTTCATCTGCTTCTTTAAAACTTAGACCAGCTGATTGCTGGCAGGGCCTCCAGCAACTGCGTGTAATTAAAGTATTCATTAAAAAAAATTGATCATTAAATTGAATGGTTACTGAGAATGTTGTTGCTAAACAGTCAAGCAGATGATTAAGCAAAGCTTTACACGAATATCTAGAACAGAAAAAACAATTATGGAAATTGCCATTCTCCTTGAAGTGAACTGCAGTGCATTCCCATTCACACCGGTGTTTTCAGCTGTATTGTCAGAAGGGGAGTAGCTGCGAGAAGTCTGCCCCATCGGTGTGCTGCTAAGTGGTAAACAAGTTCACACAGCGATGTCTCGGCATGACATGTGCATGTTTTCATTGTCTGTAGAATGGGAATGTGAGAGTCTGAAATGGCACATGAAGGTTTCAGCCAGGAAAGAAAAACAAGGGTGTTTTTTTTTCTTTTTGAGGGAGTGGAAATATATTTCAGCTGAACTCTGGACTTGCTGAATTTTCTGCTTTATTCTTTTCATCTTTGAAAAACTCCCCTTTTACTTATGCATCTTTCAGCAAGATATCCCCAGCCAACATGTCTGTCTGTCTGTAGCATGGATCTTGTTTTCCCGATCAGTGACATCAGAACTGCTCTGTTTGAAGTTTTATTGCATTCTCTGATTTAGTGGGATCTTTTAATAATGTATTGTGCTTGAGACCTACCTCTGTGCTTGAAATGTCACTTGGAGTCAACGCGGCCACTTCTTGGGAGAGCAGGAGCAAGAAAGGTCAAGTTTAAAAAAAAAAAAAGAAGTAAAGAAACAAAGAATCTGTGATGTCCAACTGCTTGGGAAAAGTTGGAGGTGTCTGTGAGTACTTGTTCAAACATTTGCAGCCTCCCGTCGCCTTTCCTACCGCATTGCCTTCTGGTGCAACTAGAAGACAAGCAAAATTTCTACCCCACTGTCCGAAACATTTGTAAGAGACAGTTATTGCTTGAAAAAAAATCCTCTAAATAGAAAAGAAAAAAAGCCAAAAGGTAGGAAAAAGAACCTATCTTCTCACTGCTAGTTAAAGTGGGTGTAACAACATCTCAGATCCAAGCTGTGAAGGGAAGCCTATGGGAGTGGTGGGAGTTCATCCACCATCTTCTGGATCTGTTTGGCTTTTGCAAGGTGTCTGGGCTTATGTTAAAGTGATTTCCCTGTGAATGTATTTAAGAAGCAGCTAGTAAAGCTTCTGTGCTATAGTTGATAGAAGAATCGGGTGGGAGAAATGGTTTATGTTGTTAGTTGTGTTCTGCCTGTTTGTGCACATTTAATCAACATCCTTATTGAGTACCTCACAGTTTTTGTTGTTGGCATTGTTTTTGCTGTACAACGTGTTAAAAAGGACAGCAGAGACAAATTGAGATTTAATTTTAAAACTGGAATTGGTCTCAAAGTGGCAGAAGAATCCACATAAATCAAGCTGGTAGTGTTTTCTGATCATGACTTACTGCCAACACTTTTACCTGCAACCTTAATTAATAGTCCTGTAAAAGGCTCTTGTGGAAAGCTTGTGGCACTTGAGAGTGATTCAACTGTCTTGTCTGTGTTATTTGCCAGAAAGACTCTGGGTTATTTTACTTGTTTGCCAGGGTTATGGGCAGTGTGAAACATGAAAATGCTATAAAAGAGTTCTCTTAATTATTTGCTGCCTTTAATTAGAGAAAAACAATGCCTTTGTTGATCCCCACATCCTGCAAACAGCATTTGGGGAAAAGACATCCAATTTATTGATTTAATAATAAGCATGTTCTAGTCCCCGGGCTTCACCTCTGCCTGAAAGCATCTCTGACTGGGGAGGGAGCTGTAGTCTATACCAACCAATATATGGCCTGGAGATGAACTTGTCTCTCTCTGTTTGTAAATAAGTGTGAATGTTACAAGAGAGATTAATGAAAGGGATGTATACCTTTGTATACAAGTAGAATAATAAACAGAGGTAATAGATGATGGAGAATGCAGAGGTCCCCAGTTTCTGTAGGACCAGTAAAATTTGCACTATAAACAATTTCCTGAGGAGTGCTTTTGATGGGAAGGTTTAAATAAAGAGGGAAGAGAGGCATTGCCTCCTGCTTCCTTGGGTAGGATGAGGATAATACAACAAACCCTCTATCCCTCCTCACAAAACATATGGGCAGGACAATCCCAGAAAATGTCGTATGGAAGGAAGGAACGATTTGTTTCTCTATGCTGGACATGTGAAGTGTTGGCCAGGAGACCTGGACTGTGACTTAACCACACAAAGGCTCTGGAGGCTTCAAGAGGCTCAGACCATGTGAACTTCGCAATTACAATTTTAACCTAAACAACCTAAAAGTTGCTGCCCTGGGTCCATCCCCTCCCCTCAGCAGAGTGCTTGTTGGCCTCAGACCCCGGCTGCTTTGGAGAACCGTCCACAGAAAAAAGTTTGCAGCGTTGGCAACCATGTTAGCAGGGAGTAATCAATCAGATCCACTTGCATAAACACAGAGAGAGCAATTGATTACTTTAGCTCTGCTAACAATTGCAGCACCAACAGGCCCCAGGGCTTCAGGAGTTTAAATGGAGTAAAAATTCATGGCTGCTATTTGGGTCTCATCACCTTTCATCCTACTCAGAAAGTTAAAAATAAATGAGATTTTTGGTACTAGGATGCTTATAAAAACAACATTCTTTAATGAAATCCATAAACTTTCTCCCATAAATAACTTGCTAAATATTAAGAGGAGCTTCTGACATGCTCTTCAGGTACCTTTCTGCTGCCGCCTTCTGCATCTCTGCCAAACCTGGCCCAGAGTAAGTGCTACAAAGAGGGGAAAGAGTGATTTCATGTTTGTGTAACTTGTCAGGTTTGACTGGGGAAGGAAATGCTAACGACACTATGAAACCACGTTCTGTGCTCTCTGGTATTATAGTTTGTGTGTAGGGATTATCCCAGCTGCACTAGGTTTATGCATAGCATGGTTACACTGAAAGTACTTTCCAAAATTCAGGGGAAATTTTCAGAAGGAAAAAAGCATTTCGGGAAGATTTTGCTTGAAGGTCTGAAAACTCAGCCTCCTCAATTTCTTTGTTGCTTGACCATCCTGTGAGATGGTGGTGTTGTACTGAGCTGCTAGCGAAGCGAATATGTTCAGTCCCTTTCAGTGAGAAGGTCTGAGGTTTTAAAACAAAACTAGTGCATTAGTATCGTTGTAACTGAGACAAAGAGCCAGTTTGCTGCTAACTTTTTGAACAGTTTTAATGTGTAATTGAGTCTCTCTCTGTGGCACTAGCAGTGTGGAGATAAAGCAGTTTTATAGGGCTGCATGTATCTCACTCAGCAAGATTACTTGGGTTTTAAATGGTTTCCAATACCTAAAATGACACGGCTGAATTGGAGACAAACTTTAAGTAAATCTCCCACCTTCCATTAAGTTTTGTTCTGGATCGAGTGCCTGCTCAAAGCAGATATATCTTCACTGCGTGGTAGTCTGGATAGTGTCTCTAATCTTTTTCTCCTCTAAATGCAAAATATTTCCTTCTGTAGCTTGGGTATAGCCACAAACAGAAATCTTTCTTTCAGAGGAGCTCATATTGTGAATACTTTGGTGGGGCTGGAGCACCTTGGATCTGAAAGCAACAAGAAACCCCTGTGCATAACTGGGGCTCTGCAAACACCCTCTCCCTGCTGCTCTTTCTCTCCCCTCCCCACAAATTACTTGTTAATTTTCCCCCATTGCTGTTTTGACTTGTAGGCTCGTATTAGCTACAATTATTTTTCAGAATAAGCCTTTAAATTTGCTTTTGCAGTGTGAGTGTGTTGCTCTTTGGTTACAGCTAAGCTGATACATCTTTTGCTAAGCTAAAGTCAAAATAATCTTCAGTATTGCTTCAATTAACATCATTTGTTAGCACTGACATCCCAATGACTAACTGCAGTCAGAGTTTAACTGATTTAATTTAAATGTCTTACAGCAAATGAATTATCCAGGGTAAATCCGAACCCTGTGTCACTTGTCCAATGCTTTATTGGTTTTGAATGCAAAATTAACTTTTCAAAGAGCTTGCCAGCATCCAGACATTTTAACATCTTTAGAGCATCACAGTCCCTGTATCAAATGGGACAATTCTATATGCTAGGGGAGTGGTTCTACCCTTTTTATCAAGCCTGGATAATGACTCATTCCTCCAAGATTACAATGCTACACAGCCAGAGAAAAGGAGCAAAAAACAGATCCAAAGGGCAAAGTGAAAATAATAGCCTCTTCTGTATTTTCAAGTAAGCCAGAGATTTAGGAAACCATTTTTGTTATGTTATAAATGTTTTATGGCTCTGGACTTTCCCATGCAAAAGGTTTCACTGTGTTAACACTGGGGTTTTAATGTAAATCATCCTCAGAGCAGACTGTAAATATACACAGGGATGGAGTAAGAGGATGCACTGGAGAAAAGTACAGTTAAGCACCAAAATGTGAAAAATGCAATTGAGGTGATCAGCAAAACACTGGAGCGAGGACTTGGCACATAGAGCTGGGCAGCACAGGGACCACTGGTGTCCTCCTCTGGCACTGCTCAAAGAGGTGTTCGGCTTTGTGCTGTGTCACATGAGTTTAGTTTCTTGGGCTCCGAGGCAGTGGTTGTGCACGTGTGGGAGATGGCAGCAGGCAGGCTTCGGCTTCCACATTGGTTTGAAGAACATCTCAAAATGTGCTATTTTGGGCAAGACCTCACTGCTAGAGCAGATCTCAGGGACTTCTGCATCTGACAGTCAACCTGTTTTTTCCGTACTCTATCAGCTGTTCTGATAGGAGTTGTTTCCTCTCCCTGTAAAACTTGTGTCTCTCTTTAAGAAAAGCGTGTTTCTGCTGGGTGTTAACTTGCAAGAGTTTGCTGCCCTGTTGTGCAGCTGTGACAAGGCACTGGAGTTTTCCTATGAGATAAACCAGTGAATATCAGCAGTCAGCGTGTGTCACGGAGAAGACATAGAAGCTGATGGTGCTGTCTTTAAAAACTTCTAGCACCTTGTCTCAGCCAGCGTTGTGCAGTGTGAGAATAGTGACATCGCTGTGCTGGGAAAAAGAAAATCCCGTGCAGATATTATTGAAGTTACTTTCTTCGTCAGATCTCAGAGCGCATTCTTAACAGGACCCTCAGTGTTCATACCTGTGTCTTCTAAATGAGCTTTTCTCCTTGGCTGCTGTTCCCCGGGGCACGGGCAAGCATAATGCCCCATCAAGAATGTGTGTATGGTAAGAGTGAGGATGGTTTCTTCTGGGACCAGCACACCCCGGGTGCAGTCCTGGAAGAAGAAAAGAGCAGCTGTGATTTCATCTGGGAATCTCCCTGGATTTGGGGGGACAAGAGGCTTCCGAGACTCCATGTGAGCTCCTACCACCTGAACCAGTTTGCCCTATGACAGCATTAAAAAGCAAGGTGGGCACTGCTCTCAACAGTCAATTTATCCCTTAATGATGGAGTGTATTGCTGGTGAAGTCCAAAAATCTGACAACTGCAGTCATTCTTTAATTGTAACTTGAGCTGTATACTCAAAAGGTTAGTCTGGTGTTTTATGTCTGGCTACTTTATCTTTTAATTAAATGCCCATCAAACCTCTTTGATCTGAGGAACAAGGGCTCATAAGATGCAGAGTCACTGCTCTGCCCAGGTAATGCTTGCTAATCCAGATTGTCCCATCCTGCAGCGTGGAGGTAATTTGAATTGAGGCTGTGGGTTGCTGTTGGGCTCCTGTCTCTGCTGAACCTGTTGATTTGCATTCTGAGAGGATCTTCCAGGAAATAATGGGATTTTTGAGGAAAGTTGATTTTTACCTTGTTATCGGGTGAGGGAGTAAAGTTATCCTCTGGACAAGAGGCAATGCAGGATGGTAATTACTCAGCCAGGTGGAAGATAGCAGGGAACAGGGGAGATACAGCTGCTTAGCCTGACCAGCCCTGGATTGTTCCCTATTATAGAAATACCATCACGGAGTTGTTTAAGTAATTCCCTGAGGCTTTTAAATGAGAGAAAATAAACTCCCAGTCCTAGGTTGTAAAAAATCATGAGCACAATTTCAGGAAATTATGAAAAGCTTCGACTTCATGAGATAAAATTTAGATAGCTTCGGGTTTCTTTTGAGTGTATTTTCTAAGGATTTTGGACTCCTAGATCCAAATTTAAAGCTTCTTCTGGCACCCCTAAAAGCAGAAATTTTATTTTTTCTTGGAGTTAAGGGTTTTTCTTGTGATCACCTGAATTGGAAAGCTCAAGAACCTCAAATAATGCAAAGTTCATTAAAAAAAATGTTTGCAAGAACTTATCAATCCTGAGGCATCCTCTACCTGTTCAGTGGCATCCTTCCTGCCCTAGGTACCATGGCTCACTGCAGCAGACCTCACCTGTGCTTCTAGCACTTCCCAGGAAATCTCCTCTCTTTCTCCTCACCCTCCATATCTTCCCAGCTTGACAACTGCTTCTTAAAAACCTGTATGAGACAGCAGTGACCAAAACAAGCTCAGGCAGTGACTATTAATACACATAGATACGTGAATCTGTGTGCCAAGCTGTTCCACAGAAACAGGTTTATTTTTAAAAAGGAGCTGTCTTACTTATTCATTCCTTAGGGTAACTTCTCTCTCTGTCAGAGCTCAGCAGCCCCTGCCCAGCAGTGCAAGCTCACTCCTGGAGGAGTCCCTTCAAGGGCCCTCAATGGGAGCACGTGAGTGCCTACCAAACCTCAGGTTATGTCATTTAATGTCCATCATGGGTTAATTTGTACTGATGCTTCACACCTTCTCTGACTGCTGACCCAGAAGGTGTATGTAGGGTTACAGAAGAATTCTGGTTTGATAAATGAATGATCTGTTTATAAGGTTGCCCCATCCATACAGCACGTGTTGGTGATAACTACCATGGTTGACTTCTATTCCACACCTTTCTTGTGCTATTTGTAACATGGCCTTAGCGTTAAGCCTGATGTGTTGGTTTTAAGAATCAGGTTGGGTGTCTTGACCACAAAGTAAATTAACAATCAACTTTATTCATTCTGAAACCACTGAGGTTCCCTGTGGGTCTTCTGTTTTCATTTGTGTGCAGTGGCCTCTCGATCTTCCTCAGCCTCTCAGAGGTTAAATCACATTTTTCTTGTCCTTAAGAGCTTCCGGGGTTTCTCCTCTTAGTCATTTGGGCAGGACAATAGTTGTCACTTACATGAAGAACTGATTGAGACCATTTACATAAGTATTTGAAAAGCATTCCATACATCACAGTAAGTATACCTTAAATGACAGTTAAAATGCTTCATTACACTGGTTAATCTTACAGTTAAATCGTTCAGATGGGATACTATCACCAGAGGCTGTCGAAGGTCAGCTCTTTCCTTTTATTTTCAAAGCTAGAGTCTGAGTTCACTAGTGTCTTATAAGGACACAAGGTGATAAAACATCATTTTAGTGTGGTTCAGAGATGTGGTTCAGAGACTCACTCCAAAGATAATTGTTCTTATTTCTTCATTAACAGGAACGTTATGCCCTTCTGTGCATGGAAACAAACCACAGCGTAACTCTCAGGTGAGATCTTAAGTGGATTCCACCATACAAAATGTTCTCATATATGTTTTGTAGAAACGAACAAACTTTTTGATTAGACGCCAAAAAGCCTCATTGGTTTCTGTTTGTAGGCTTAAGTTAAATACTAGTGGTAAAATTAAACGTTTTGATCTAGTCATCAGTTCTAACAAAAATATACTAATACTCCTCCCAAAGGAAACAAGGATTACAGGCGAAAGTTCTCCTGAAGTCTTAAAACTTGTAGCTAGTCTAGAAAAACAACTTAATTGATGTTCTCCCTGACCTTTCTCATCTTTTTATTTCAGAGCTGGGAAACTGGGCCTTGAAGAGCTTTATGGCAGTGGGATGTAAGCGTTCTTTGTGCTGTAGCTTTTCATTGTGAACTCAAATATTAAGAACTGTTTGTGACAGCTTCTGGTATTAAATGTTAGAGTGACATCTATAATCACTTAACTTTGTCCCTTAAACATCAACTTTTAAGGTATTCTCTACCAAACTGCAGGTACACATTTTGACCTGTGAATTAGCAACTGCAACACAGCCACACAAAAAGTGTCCAGCATAAAAAAAAATAAATTATTGATTTCTAAAAGGAAAGTTCACTTGAGAGATGGGTCACAAAGTCCTAAAAGGCATGATTTCAGTATTAACATTTCTATGGTCAGAGGTGTTTTTTCAACAATGCACTGCAACTCTGATTTGAGTTGAACCCCATCAAGATTAATGGGTTTAACCACCACCTTGCATAAGGCAGCTGTAGGAGACAGTGACCACCTGCTCCCTTCCCCCGTCCCTCTCCCCCCCAAAAAAAGCCAAATGAGTATTGTTTAGGATTTTGAAAGCCCAGAACTTGCATGGATGCTCTTTTGCAAAGTAGTGTATGAGTGGATTTGCAGAAGAGAGAAAGAATCACTTAACCTGGAAATGATGTATGTTGGGGGGAGCTTATAAAGACTTTGGAGCCGTGGTGCGGGGAGGGGATGGGTAGTTTTCAGTGGTTTGATTCTTGTTTCTTTCTAAAAGAGCTGGACTTCATGCAGTTGTCACTGCATTGGAGCTAACTTTCCCCTAAATGAAATAACTTCTAAGGGTCTGAATTGTGACTAATTACTCCTGTCAGAAGTACAAGCAGTATCAGTGGCTTCTATTTCAGTATCTGCCCATCATGCTGCCTCCTCAATCACCGAGACTTCTGATCCTGTGGAAAGATATTAAAAAACATGGAAGATGGCATGTGTCATCACATATTTTTGCACACCTTTAGGTGTGCAAATTAGATGGCCTAATACCAAAACTGCTGACCAACACAAGGGAAGGCTCTGTGTTGCAAATACACCTGCAAATGTGTGCACTGGGGTTGAGGAGACCTCAGGACGGGCTCTGGGAGAACAGAGCCCTGTCCTGGGGAGTCCTCTGTGGGTTGTACCCCTTATCTCTCGGTTGAAGTGATCTGTATATTTAGAGCTGGTAACCACATTTGGCTTTCCAGATCATGCTTTACAAAACGACTGCTTTTTGGCAAGAATGTTACAACTATAATGCTCTGTATATGTTTTCTCAAATTCTTCCTTTCATAAGTGCTGTGTCCATTAGCACAATTGAATGAAGTGGCCGGTGTAGGAGAAACAAAGCCCCTTTGAGGTCACCTGCCTCTATCTACAGGTGGCAGAAGGAGCCCTTTGGTAACTTATTAAGACTTTCTGTGCCTGACTTGGAGATGACCAAAGGAAGGTGAGATGAGTATCAACCAACCAATAAAAGTTGTCGGTAAACTGTCCCCAGGAATAGGCACATCAATTCTCTAGTGCATGATCAACAACCCTACCTAAAGGACAACTTACTCAGGGTGGAGGTTTCTTTGCAGACTTTACTGGTCGTCTTGAAAGGTTGGCTTATCATTTCACACCATGAACACTTCATTTTATTAAGGAAAATCTGTCATTGTTGTCATCAGTTGTAGATACCACTGGTTTATAAATGAGCTGACCTCACAGGAGGAGGGGTTTACATTTCTTTTTGGAAGCGTCTTGACAAATGTCATGTAATTCAAAAGGTCATAAATCCCCAAACTCAGATCCTGCCTGAAAGGCCTGAGTGGAAAGGAATTCTCCCATCCTAAGTTCCTTGAGAGCCTGCTGTGTTTTCTATGAGTTTCACTATGAAAAATAACATAATAACGTAACACCATTTGTATTTAAAAGACATATTTTGGAATGGAGCCCAGGAAAGCCCCAAGTTCCCCTAGTCAAATACTTGTCCACTTTTTCACAGATTCTGTGCTCTGTGAAAGCACTTGCATTTTTGTTGTTGTTTATCTTAACGCTTTCTTCTCCTAATTAGGTCTGCACTGTACAGCTTTCTGTCTGTCACGTTGTGAGATACAATTGAGATGGTGCATTTCACTGCAGAGGTAGTGGCTGCAGCAATCTGAGGTGGGTGATGGAATCACTCTAGAGGCTTTGCTTTGATGAGCAGTGAGGTTTAATTGCAATTAGCTGACACAGTGCCGACTGCAATTTGGCCTGGTCTAAGCAGAACAGCCAGCATCGTGTCAGCTAGCTCAGCTCTGCACACATGACTGCATTTCTAATGAAGACTAGCCCTTTGGTGGACATCTGTCATGAAATTCTCCATGTTTCTCTCCTGCTCTCTCTTACATGCTGCAGTGGACAAAATAATTATAAATGGAGCATGAGTATAGATATCTGCTTATTGGTTTGGCTTTTCTAAGGCTCAGGGCACTTGGGCTGTGCTGTGCTTGGTAAAAAGCTGAATTTGTCAGCATAAAAGTAAATGGATCAATCTTTCAACAGAGCTTCCCATCCCTCAGCCCTCACAAAGTGAGGATGGGATCATTTTTCCTCCCGGTATTCCCAGGGGGAGTACATTCTGTCAAATATGCAACTGCCTAAAAATGTTGGGATCCCTGTTGGCCTGGGGTGCAATATTTTCCTGACATCGCCCTAGCAGCCTGGGTAGAGAGCATACAGCCCTACAAATTGTTGTGGCTGTTTTTCCACCTTGCTCCTGATCATCATGGAAAGTGACTCTTCACTAGTTGACATTAGGTGAGGGTTTCATCATTAAAACCTGTTGCTTGAAGTTGTTCATGATGTCTTTCACGGATTTTTAGAAAACAATTATGCTGGCTTGTCCCCCACACCTGCTGTCCATTGTTTTCATTTGTTTCTGCATTTTATGTAGGATTTCTGGTCTTAAACTCAACAGTCTACAGATTCAGGTTTGTAAAGGTACCTAGACGTTGAAAAAAATTCATTATAATTAGGTGCCTTTTGAAAATACTGCTACACGTCTGTCTTTTATTTTAAGCTTTTAATTATCATTAAACATTTGGCCCTTAAATTCATGTTTCTGAAATCAGACTGAGCTCAGATTTAGCCTTTCTGTTATCTAAAGCCTGTGCCCCACATTTCGGCAAATCAATCATTGCTATTCCTGCTTCGAAGCTGTGGAACAGGCTGTCAACTGATATTAATCAATCTTTGTCATTGCCCATTTCCAAAAGTCATTAGCATGCTCAGCTTCACATTATATTCTCCAGCAGAAAAATAACACATTGTCAACTGTACTTTGTTATGAGTTACTACACAAGTGACCTTATTGATTGCACATATGTAATAGAGGTCTGTATTTACTAAAAGCCTTCAGGTTTTTATGTTTGCCTTTACAGTATTTTTTTTTACATTACTTTGTTTTTCTTAGCAGGCAGAACAGCTGATTCCAAGCAAATGACGATAGCTGAGGAGCTGGTATGAACGTTATAAGTAAATGAAGATATCAAGTACATCTGACTGTTGGAACACTAGGAAATGATTAATGACCCTTTAACACATTAAAAAAGGGTCTGCCAACACAGAGCTATTTCTATTGCCAGAGGATAACACTTTAAATTCCTATCAATGTGGCCATGGTGGAGCTGGTATGTATAAAAATCTTTCTTCCCAGCCATCAAGGCTTTACAGATGGATTTCTCTTCCTAGTTATTCCTCATGATGCTTGGCAAAGGATGACTGTAAGAAGATACCTCCTTTCTCTTTTTAATTCTTTTTTTTTTTTTTTTCCAGAGAAGAACGATTCAGTTTAGAAAGGCCTTTGTATCATATTGCTTATTTGTCTTCGCTGTTTCCCTCTACGTGCCAAGGGCAAAAAGTGATGCATTCTCTCCGAGCTGATCCACGCTGTTGGATGCCATGGTCCCCAGACTAACGTGGTGGAGACCAACATAGTGGACACCACCCTGCAGTGCAGTGAGGGGCTGATCCCCCCCAGGAGCTGCAGCCCCACCTCAGCACCCCCAGCTCCTGCAAAGCCAGGGGGCTCCACAGTCCCGCTCTCCACGAAGACATGTAATAAGGAAAACCTTCACGGGCTCCTGAGCACAAAACCAATCCAGTTCTGACGACAGGTCTGAGACCTCAGAAGATGCAGCTGCAGGATCCTTTGCAAGGACTGGTGATTAATGTGGATTTCTTCACCATCAGGTGAGCATGGAAACTTTAACAGTGTTGAAAGTTAGAGTTTTGCGCTAGCAAGGGCCCTCAGGGATCAGCGAGTCCAATCCCCTGCTGCTGTAGGCAAGCACGCCATAAAACCCCTGTATAAAATGCAACAGTCTTTATATTCAAACTACCTGTTTGCAAAGCTGAATCAGAAGTGGGTCCAGCCCAGGATGCTTTTAAACATATATCTCATTTCCAGAGTAAATTCACTCTGGGCAATAATAACAATTTTTGCTCTTTGTACTGGTTTCTCAATGTTTTTTCACAGTCCCCACTGTTGGCCAAGATCTCGCATGCATTTGGAAAAAATATAAACACTTAGTGTAGGCAATGGAGCACAAGTTAGATTTCTGGTGGATTTTTTTTTTAAACTTCGAGTAAAGAACCCCTACCACATTCAGTAAGTAGGTATCCTCACTCCCTTCCGTTTCTAGATTGCCTTAAGGTGTAGCCTCAGGAAAAATACATTACAGACTCAAGTCCTGAGCTGATGAATGCTACTCTTATGGCAGAAAGTTCAAGATCTGAAAGGAACTCTTAAGAGTTCTCACTAGCAGGAGGCAGCAGCAGGTACTGGGAAGCATTCCAGGGCGTTGCTGCTGAAAAACCCACAAAACCTCAGAGTACAGGTTGTGACATCAAGACACCCTCAACTGTAAAAGAAAATAGAATATTAGTCAGGGCTTCAACAGCCCTTCAATATGTCATTGGTTTTATTGGGACTAAATCTCAGGCAGGTCACTCTGCAGGATTCTCATTCAATGCTGTATTTCGCTTTAACTGGTTTATCAGAAGAATCAATCTCACTGGTATAATAAGAGTTCTAGTAACTCTGGAAGGAATTTCTGCTACTGGCTGGTAGAAAAAGAATGCAGAAGTTTTAAATCAGTTCACACAAGGACACCTTAAACTCTGCCCAGTAAAAGCTTCACAACATAATTTGTCTGTCTTACCTGGAAAGTTTTATTATGAATACTTAGTAGGAGGTGTCAACACCAAAATGTCAAGTTTCCTGGTCAAAAAACGTGTGTCATCCTCACTTATCTAGGTTTTACTTAGAAAAATGCATGCAGGAGTTTCTGACACACGAGATCCAGCCTGAGTCAGTGACAATAGCAGATAATTGCCAGCAAACCACTTAGTGCATTTTAATAATGTCTGAAGAGCTTCCTGAATCCTCAGCCACGTCTCTCCCTAACACAAACATTTTCAATATTTAATTTGGGTGATGCCAAGGAAGACTGTCCTCGTCTTCTTGCCAGCTGAAAAATCGTGAACAGGTCTCACAAGTGTTGGGGCAAGTAGCAGTGATGAGCTACCTTGGCAGCGAGGGAGGATGGTTGTTGTGATCATCCATGGTCAGCTCTGCTATCGCAGTGAGAAAGGCACAAAGGTTTGGATGGGGTAGGGGCTTGTTTTGTTTTGTTTTGTTTTATTTTTCACCTATAACTTTTTACTCTAGCAAATGAGCTTCATCCTGTTTCAGCGAGCATAAGCTGTTGTAGCTTCAGTGATTACATATTTCATAGGCCATTGACTGAAGTGCTCTTTACAGTCCTTTCCCCTTCTGGATGAATGTTTATGCCCTGGAGGCTTCTTCAAAGGACCCAGGGATGAGGGTTTCAACTTAAGAAAATATTTCTGCAGGTCCACATAGGCAGCCTTGCTCAGCACGGCAGGTAAGTACGTTAAGCACATTAGAGATTATGGTGTGAAAACACACAGAGTTATATACGTGCCCGAGTGTGAAGCTGGATAGAGACAGACTGTTCTAAAATCAATTAGAAAATGGTGCAGGATGTATCTTGGCACCTATTTTATATTATTTTTGTGTGTGTACGAGCTTTTGTTTTGTTGTTGGTTTTGTTTTGTTTTTCTCTTCTGCTTATGCAACCAATCCATTAAATAGCAATACCCAAGAAAGAATCAGTATTGTGTCAGAAAAGCACCTTTTACCTTCTGCCATCGTCAGTTTTTCTTTCTCCTCTGTGAGCATCATTCCTCCCTCCTCCAGTGAGCTTCTAATGCCTTTCTGCCTGAATGCTATGGTTACCGCATTGCATCCACTGATTTTAAAAATAAGTTTTCCAAATGCCTGTTTCTGTCAGATATTAAGTGCTGTCCAAGGCAGGTCTGATAAATAGTGAAATAAAATCAGACCTGATCTATGTCCCTTCTGCAGAAGAAAGAGGTGATATTTGCAGCCATTTGAATGGTGGTGTAAAAGCACGGGGCAAGATCCTGCAGTGCAGACTGCTCCTGTGCCTTTGCATTTCTGCAGCCTCTCTCCATGGGCTGTCCCATCCATTCCAGCTCTGTTTCAGGAGCCTGGGAGGGAGGCCAGTAGGTTGGTTGGGGTGCACAGCAGCCGTAACTGGGCCACCAAGGGCCACTGAGTTGCCTTGGTCAGTGTCCTTCAGGTGGATGACGCAGTGGATGACTTCAGGGGTGGGATGTCTTCTTAAAGGTGTAGCAGTATTACTGAGATCTTCATCCCCAGCAGAACTGCTGTGTTGCCCATCAGACCTTATGGGATAATAGACCACTAAATGTGTATCTTGAAAATTTACTCCCTATAGTCTATTGGAGACTGTGTGGAGGGAAAGCCTCTAGTGCCAGACATGCTACTGCCCATGATTACTGAGCTGGCTGTAGTTATTTCTAGCTAAAACCTTAATCACGATGGATTGATTTTTTTTTTTTTTATGCTTGGGGTATGTGACCCTAAAGAAACAAATTTTAACAGAGTATTAATTAAATGCTGATTTCTGCCATTAGCCAGCGCTTAAAAAATGTTTAACACAGCTTGTGTGAGGCAAAATGCTTTCATAATAGTGCAGTTTTCTATTTATTATCTTTTCTGTTGTTCCTCCAGCTTGAGTTGTGGTTATATTGTTATTTTTCCTTTGATGTTTTTACGTTTACCCATCTTTTTGATTTTGCTGCCCAGAGTGGATGGGTGCCCTAGACTCTGCAAGACATCCATGCTTTGAGAATGACGAGAAATGGAAATATTTTGACCTCTTGGGACAAAATACCATGGGCATTGCTTTACACCTGAGGGAAACTGGTTTTGTCGATTGCCCTTCCCCTCCGATTTTAAAAAAATGAACCACCTAACAGCAAAGGCCCCTTATGTGTTGCAGCACAAGAGGGCAGTGTTACGTTGAATTGAGTCGCGCAAGGATGCGATTAGCACGGGAACACTTTATGGCTGATTAATTTAGCCTGTTCGTGAGGAGGAAAGCACAGGGTGAGGCCAGCTCCTCGGTGGGGCTGGATGGTGGAAGAGGCAGTCAAGTTCATAAACCACTTTCTTCGCCTGATTTGGTGTCAGCTGCCTTGTGACACTGCTGGGCAGGGCATTTTGGGGCACAGGTTTTGCTCCAAGGTTCTGACAGCCACCCTGACCCTCACGGGGGTCTGCTGTGACTTACAGCACCTGTCTTGTCTCTGCCTACTGGGATTTCCAATTCTACCTTGGGCACAGGGTTGCATTGGTGGCTCTTGCCCGAAAGCTCAGCAGAGCAACTGCTTTATTATCTGCATCTGGATTCAACAGGGCAGGAACGCAAATTCTTCACCGATTCCCTCCCATGGCATGGCTGGGGGTGAGACATACCAGCTCCCACTGTCTCTGATGGAGCTGCTGGAGCACTTGTGCCATGTAACATCACCCAGCATCCACAGGAACAAACCAGGCTGGTCCAACACAGGGGCTTTGCCAGCCCTGAGCTGTGTCAGTAAACGACAACCTCATTGTCAGTCAGTGCCTTTTATGAGGCAATAAAAGAGAAGAAGTAAAAAAAAAAAAATATTATGCATGGGAACAGCTGTGAGTGTATAAAACTAAAGGTGTCCTCCCAGAGAGAGGAGGGATGGGGAGAGGAACCTCTCCACAAAACAAGCATCACGTCCCCCGCAGGGTACCAGTAACCTGATCTTTCACAGCATGGTCCTGTTTTACTGGGAGCTGCCTGGCCTCTGGGGCTCCTTTGTCAGCCTCTGTTTTTTTGTGAATGACCTGAGAGTGTGGCTTATCTCTTTTTCCCTGCTTTCAAGGAAGCATGATATTAGAAGCAAAGGTTTTACGTGTAACTGCAGTGGCTAATCTTGAAACATGTATTACTGCACATGCATAGTAAAGGTTGAGCATAGAAATGCATAATTTATTTGTGCCTGAAGGCTGGTTGCTTTCATGTTCTCTAGTTTTCTGTTGGTTGTACATGCCTGGGAACGGACTTAAGCTACTGACATGAGCGTGGTGCTCTGAACATGAAATGGAGGCCACTAAAGGACTCATCTGCACTTCATACTGTCTCAGCCAAGCCTGCCCATCTCAGGTGGTGCAAAGTCTTAGGAGATCCCACTTCAGGCTCAAAGCCTCAGGCACTATCATTTTTTGACGTACAAAAAATTACCTTGTTTTAATAGGAATTAATTAGCAGTTTAAATACTTGCAGGGTAGGAAATCCCCCATGGGGCTAACTCGTTAAGGTTTCTTTACACGTTACCTCCCATGAGGATGCAGACTCTCCCTTACTTTCCAGCATCCCTTGCTGCTTCAGCAATAACTCCAGTAATTGTATTACGGCTGCAAAGTAATGCAACTGCAACCATAAAATCTTTCCACTGCTCCTCTGTTCCCCTGTGTTAGATAGGATTGTGATGGGCAATAATTTATCAAAGAGTTATAGAATCTGAGGTTATAGTGTGACATATTCATGTCCAGGGTGCCTTTAAGCAATGGCGAGGTGATAATGTCAGTGTAACCACACATCCTGTTTGCATTATTTATTGCTCTCATAAATGACAAATTTGTATTTTAAAATGATTGAGACATTTATCTGCTGTCCCAAAAAGCCAAATTATGAATGTGACATAATCTTATCTCTAGGACAGACATTCCATTTTATTATTGGCATTTAATGAGAGAACGTGTAATTAAAGGAAAGTAATTAACCTGTTTCTAGGAACTTTGTATCTTTAATAAACAGGCAGCTAATGCAGCTGTAAGTGTGTTGCTGGGAGCCTGCCTGCCAAAGCTGACTTCTGAGACAGGTGGTCTGCGTTACAATGAGAAAGAAGACAGTGTATGAATGTCTACAAAATGGTACCACAGCGTTGCGTTTTCTTCAGGAGTTTTAATTTTTGAGACGTTTTGCAAAGGGGTGATTTCTCCTCCTGTGGGGTGACCAGTAAGTTGGGGCAGAGGTTGAAGTGACACGAATCCCTGCTGAACCCTGGCGTGGCTTTACCACAGATATAACACTCCTGGCAATTTCGGAGACCCTCACATGTCAGGTGACTGAATAGGACAGGAATCCCATTCAGTTTTCTTTGTCTAGTGACAATCACCCAGATTTGGAGTGACCAGCTAGTAGAAGCAGTTAAAAATTAAGTAATGTTGAGTTATCCTATCAGCAAAAACCAGTGCTGGCAATGTGGGCTGGCCCTCCACTGATGTGTCTGCTCTGTGTGGTGTGGGTTCTCCCGTGCCGCACCTGCTGCAGTGTGGGATGCTCTGCTGGAAGCCGTTCTGCTGCACGCAGCAGGAGAAGGCAATCACGAACAGATTCTGTGAGTCCTCTGTCACTGTTCCACATTTCCGCCTTTTTGAAAAATGTGACTAGTTCTTATAATTTAAAAAACCCTCCTGGTTGTGGAGGTGAAGAGTGTATCCAGAAAGCCAACAGGCATGAGCAGCAGCAAGAGAATTTGCAAGTAGGTATACAGGAAAACTTATTCACAATGTATGTGGTGAAACGCTAGAGACTGTGGGATCCTGGAGATATTCAGATACTCTACACTAGGCCCTGAGCAACTTGATCCACCTTTGATATGAGCCCTGCTTGGAGCCAGAGGTTGGGATCAGTGACCTCCAGTGATGCCTCCCAACCCAAACTACTCTGAATCTGGAAGCTGATCAGCTCCCTGGCCACTTGAATCCCAGAAAGTGCTCGTCTGGCTGCCCCGGCAGCCCTGGCATACGGGGGCTGTGCCTCTGGGGAAGCCAAGGATGAAGAGCTCTGTCTGGAAGGTGTTTGGCAGCTGTGCTGTACCTGCCCCAAGTACAGGTGTGTGCTGTGCTTTTGGGGCTGCCAGGCAGACCAGCCTTTCGTGCAGCTTACAGATTCACAGAATGTTAGGGATTGGAAAGGACCGCAAAAGATCATCCAGTCCAATCCAATTGCCGGAGCAGGAACACCTAGATAAGGCTACACAGGAAGGCATCCAGTTTATTACAAGAATTTGAGGAAATTATATTTAAGAGCTCATGCAAATTACGAGGATGCTGGGAAGCTGTTCTGACACCTGACAAGCTACTGCTCTTCTGCTCTAGAAATTCTCTGTATCTGCTTATCCTTTGCAAAGTGACACCAGTATGAATGTGTCTGATTCTGTAAAGTGTGCTTTTCCTGCAGGCGTTCAAGCTACTTTGGGCTGCATGATTATGAGAGCTTAGTCTCAGCTCCTGGTTTGCTGTCATCATCAGCATTGATAACCATCGCCTGAGAGGCACTGGGAGGTGCGGATCGAGCCCCGGTGCAGCTGCAGGTGAGTGCATTCCTCTGCTGGAGCCTTGGCACGTCCTGCGTGACTGTCACCACGCAATGATTCCATCACTGCACTTGGATAATCAGGCAGGTAAGGAAGGCTGTGCTTGTAATTTAAACGAGGTGCTGGCTCATCTGAGGCTCACAGTCCTGCCGCAAGGTTAATTACTTTTCCTTAGATAAATACGGCAGTGAAATCTTCCATTCTCTTCTTTGGTATACTGATAGAAAGTTCAAGGAAAAGAAAACTGATATGAATTTACACTTCAGAATTGTACTACTATGTCTGGAAAATATTTGCCCTGGTGCAGATTGCAGATAAACCAGAGTTGCTGATGAAGTGATGGTATGGACAGCAGCAGGCTTATCTGTGTGAGGGAACGGCTGGACCAGCAAGCCATTTCTCACGTAATCAAAGCCTAGGCAGTTCTGCAAGCTGGATATGTGGCCGTGACAGGAGGAAGGTGCCATAAAATTCAGACAAATGACCGTAACCGCCCAGAGGTTTTGGTATTTGCTGCAACTAATCCAAGCTGGGTGTGTGCGGTGTGGCACGATGTGCCAGCACCTTCCTTGGATGCACAGCCACTGGAAGCTGAGCGTGCTTGCACGGGATGTCAGTTGGCTGGGGATTTGCAGTTGCATAATGGGATGGAGCATAAATTCAAGTCCTGATATTATCTCTGGAGATGGCATTGGAACTATTTGACACCTTATCAGTTCATAACATGTCAGCTTTTGAAACGCTCCGCTTGAACTTTACGAGCTTTGCCTGCAGAATGCCGCTGTGCAGTGCACTCAGAGCAGCTATCATGCGCTTCAGATGTCAACCACCACGCCTGCCACCCAGTTCAGTGCAAGACAGTCCCCTGTACAGCTGTGGTTTTGGCTTCTTGTTCTGACTTTTCAAAACCAAGGGAATCACTGCAGCTTTCACAGTATAGTGGCTCCTCCAGTGCTGGCTCTTTACCCGCCACCTCCATCCAAATGTCCCCGAGCAGGAAAGCAGCCCCTGAGCCGGTGGCTGGTGCTCCAGCACAGCTGCAGGAGCAGCCTCCTGCCTTGCCAAAGAATGAAAAAGGGAAGGAGGTTCATTTTCTGCGGTGAGCTCATAATCTGAGAATGGGCCATGGTGGCTTATTGCTAACATATGCAGCACTAGACTATACACAGGCAGGGTTGGGGGGTGGCTGGGAATTGCCTGCAATCCCAAACAACAAAGCAGGAGAGGTTTACGGGGGGGTGACAACAGCAATTGCACCTCCTCACGCTGCCAAGAGACCAGACACTAACCGGCCAGATGTTGACACCGAGGGGGTTTAACCAGTCACCGTGCTTTGAAGTTTTTTTCCTGAGCTCTGAGTGTATCTTTTGAAAGGCTAAAATACACTTTGAGTGCTGTGTTGTCATTGCAGCTTCCGGTCCTGCGATAGGATGTGCCGATGTTTCAGAATAGAAGGCATATATTTTTTTTGTTGAGATTTAGTTTCTGAATGAGTGAAAGATCAAGCAACTGCCATAAACTTTTTCTCTGAGTAATGCTCTTGTCCTTCTAGATTTGGGCGACTATCTGACACAGTCTATATTGGCTGATGATTAAAGGGTAGAGGGAGACTGTGGGTCTGGCTGCAGTTTCCTTCCACCCTGTCCTGGCAAAACAAAGCAAAGACAAATGTGACATCCCGCCCAGTGCATTAGGTAGGGGAGCAGTACCGATGGGGCCAGGCTGACTCCATCCTCCCTGGGATCCTGGCGGAAAGGTGGGCAAAGCGCCCTGAAGGTCTCCTGGGAAGGACCATACGTTCTTCAGAAGGCTTTCAGGTCATGTCGGATTAACATGCATTGAGAAAGTTGAGGTGTAACTGATCCTTGGGATAAGGGTGTGCTAGAGTCCAGAAATGCTCAGCTGAGGTCCTTCCCAGCCTTTTCACCTCTGTGAATCTCCAACCATGACCTCCTCATGGTGTGACTGAGTCTAAGCCCACAAAGAAACCATGTTCTTCATGATCTCAAACTCTGTTTTGCAGAGGTGTTACTAGGCACACTCCATCCACATTTTTTTCTCCCGGTGACAGCATGGCTATACTGAGTGTTTGTTTTGAGCTCCTCTGTCCCACTGGAGGGCACCAGGGCAGAGAGATGCTGGGGATGCCAGGAGCTGTGGGTCCATCCCAGGAGCCACCTCTCTCCACACTTTAGCAGGTACACAGTGGTGAAGCCAGGAAGGCAGGGAAGGTGGACATGTAAAAAGCCAGACGTGGTTTATGCCCAAAGGGCCAGACAGAATCAATATGTTCCCACAGAAGATATTGCATCTAATCAATGTTTTCTGGTGGAGAATTTCTGACACGCTTGAAACCTAAGGCTGGATTTATTTGCAAATGCCTAGTGAGTGATAAGCAGGTGATTTAGTACAACATTTATTTTGCACTGGAAAAAGAAACATATTAAGGCCAGCACAATTTTTTTTCTCTGTGATGTTGGGAAAGGTGACTGCCCAGCAGGTCATGACAGAAGCTGTGTTTGCTCTACTTCTGGGCCAATTGTTGAGCTTTTGCTACTGGAGATGGCAAAAAATAACCACTGTTAATTAGAGTTGGGGAAGTGCCAGTTCTTGATTTGGAATAAAACTGAAAGTGCTGGCAATTTTTAGGAAAAGCTTTTTCTTGCAAAACAATTGAGATTCAGAAATCACTAGGTCACAAATTCAGTGGTGCTTATAGGAAAAAGCAATAAACCCCCTTAGCTAGCTGGGAAAAAAAAAACTCTGATTTTTTAGTATGCTGTATTCAGTTCCTTCTAGATGAAGAAGTCGAACAGATTTACCAGCAGAATGAAGAGCCTTGCCTTGCCTTTATGCTGGGCTGTGTATGCTATTGCAAACTGTTGTTCGTACAATAAGCTAAAGAAAACTTCTGTAGCATGAAGGATTTTGAGATCCCAGGCTTTCATCTTGTCCTGGATCTGCTCAAAATATCCTGCATGAAAAAAATGAAGCTTTTAAAAAAATCACTGTTATGCATAATAAAGCCACTACAGGAATTTTTGTTTATACACAAATATGTAAAAATCAAACCAGATGCAGGAGGACACATTTCAGCTGTATGGAAGCAAAAGGAATTGCTAACTCTTAGATGAAGGCGGTGAGCTGAAAGAGAGCAGTTTGCACAAAACGTGTGAATATGGTAAAAATGGCAGTTTCTGCTGAAAAGAAAGAAGCAGAAACTCTGCAGGGAAGTTTTTGCCTGGCTCTGAAGCAGGGTGGTTAAGGTAGAACTTGCAGTGCCACCACTGCTAGTGCACATTTTGGTTGGTCACATCAGGGAGAGCCAGGAAAAAATAATTAATCCACCTCTTTCCCCCGCAAGGTTGTTGGTTGTAACTGAGAGAGACAGCCCAAAACTTCACCCCATGGCCCTTTCTGGCTGAGAGTCGTTTTGCCAAGATGTCCTTCAGGAGTGATCTTCCTGTGGTGGCCTTGCTCATGAGACCTGGCCAATGGGAGTTGTGGCGTATATGGGCCAGGAGGGACGAGGAAGGGAACATCTCCTGTCACTGTTTCCTTTCCTTCCACTGATTATCTGGTGCCATCCTACACTGAATCTCACCTTTTCTTCTCCAGTGAATTAGAGAATCCAGGGGGAGATGTGGTTGTTTTGTATCTGAAGGTGAGAGCCTTGGTCTTGACAGCCTCAGCGAGATGCCTTTGGGAGATGCACCTTGGTCTGGTGGGAGAAGCTCTCCTATCTGCAGGCCTTGGAGTGTGCCAGTGCTTGATAAATCTAATTTGGTCCAAATTTACTGCAAGACACCATCTCTTCAGAAAAGTGTTTACTTTCCTTCTGGCAGTGACCCAGCAACATGACACTAGGCCTGCACAGAATTGCAAGTGCAGTGTATTGAATTATTGCTGCTCCTTTGACTGACATGCAGAATGGAAGTTATAACTGATCTGGTTTTCCATGGAAATCTGTTGCATTTAAGTATATCTAACTGAGTAAATCTTATCTGTACACAGGGACTGCTTGTCCTATTGCTTCTCTGTCACTCTGGGATTGTGTTAAGGTGCCTCATTTTACCCAGAGTATGTCCCCTTACAGACCTGAGCATGTACCCCCCTTTTAGCAAGTTTCCTGTGACCTTTTTATTCAACTTCCTCCTGGCTGTGACTACCAAAAAAAAAAAAAAAAAA